>PVJS01006348.1:0-54560 GCA_004027185.1 Glis glis
TTTTCTTTCTTCCTTCCTTCCTTCCTTCCTTCCTTCCTTCCTTCCTTCCTTCCTTCCTCCTTTCCTTTCCTTTCCTTTCCTCTTTCTTTCCTCTTCCTTTCCCCTTCCTTCCTTCCTTCCTTCCTTCCTTCCTTCCTTCCTTTCTTTCTTTCTTTCTTTCTTTGCAGTACTGGGGATTGAACCTAGGGGCATTCTATTTCTGAGCTACACCCCCAGCCCTATTTTTTATTCTTTATTTTGAAACAGGGTCTCACGAAGTTGCAGAGGCCTCACTAAGTAGCTGAGGCTGGCCGCGAACCCGGATTCTCTGGTCTCAGCCTCCCAAGTACTGGGATTACAAGTGTGCACCACCACTCCTGGCTTAGTCTTTATTTTTTTTTTTTGAAACAGGGTCTCACTAAGTTGCGGAGGGCCTCACTAAGTAGCTGAGGCTGGCCGCGAACCTGTGATCCTCCTGTCTCAGCCTCCCAAGTACTGGGATTATAAGCGTGTGTCACCACACCTGGCTTTTAGATTCTTTAGAAACACAGTCTGTAGATATCTGTACCCCTCTTCTTCACAGGAGGAAAACAGGGCTCAGAATAACCTTCCCAAGATCACAGGGCTCGCGAGTGGCCAAGGCGAGATGCACACGAGGGCGTGTCTGGCCTTAGGCTCGTCTTTCCCTCCCCATTTCTGCCTTCCTGGGGTTCACCTGCGCTTGTAATCGCACTGCACTCGGGTGTGCAGGCGGAAACCTGAGCGAGTCTTTAAGAACGTGTTCACTAGGGCTCTGAGCTTTTGGAACTACAGTGCTAATGGTCTGGCGCACAATAATTGCTCAATCCGCATGTGTTAAAGGAACCTATAAATGAAGATATCCCATTATACCATCCATATTAAAAAAAGCTCTTCAAAAGAAAGACAGACACAAAGAAGGAAGGGAAAGGGAGAGGGAGAGAGAGAGGGAGAGGGAGGGAGGGAGGCAGGGAGGAGGGGAGGAAGAAAGCCGCCTCCGTTTCGGAGACTCTTTTCTGGCGCAGGTTTCTAGGTCACTCTGTGTTCTGGGAAATGATGATGGCTCTTGGAAAATGTCTGTTTAGCTAAGAGATTTATTTTGGGCGCGCTCTCTGCAGACCTTCGAAGGGCCTAGCGGTGCCCGCGGCCCCTGTCTGTTCTCCAAAAGTGCCTGTCTTGGCCGACCCTGGCTTCGTGGTGAGCTGCGGGCACAGGCGTCCGGGTGGGGCCCAGAGAACAGAGCCTGACATTTACCAGTGCGGGTTGCTGGGCGAGGCTTCCCCCCTGCACCTCAGTTTCCCTCCCCTCTCCCCTGCCTCTGTCGCTGCTTGGCTAAGTTCTCACACTAAGTCAGAATGCCTGGAGCGCAGATTCGAATGGATTTCCCAGGCTCTGCCCACTGTGACTCAGTGGGCCTGGGGGCAGCCCAAGAGACCGCATGTCTAACATGTCCCCTGGTGATGCTGATGCTGTTCTCAGGGTCACTAGGCTGGAGATGACGGTCCCTGGGGAGTGTCCCATAGGGGTGGTGGTATCTGTGTTGTTCACTCTTATGTCGTGAGTACTTCCTGTGTTCCAGCCTGCAGTATACCCTCCATCGCCCTCAGTGGTCCCTGCAGCCTTTTTTAATTTTTTTTTTTTTTTGCGGTACCGGGGATTGAACCCAGGGGCGTTTTCCCTCCGAGCTACACCCCCGGCCCTATTTTTTTATACTTTATTTTGAAACCGAGTCTCAGGAGGTTGCAGAGGGCCTCACTAAGTAGCTGAGGCTGGCCGCGAACCCAGGTCCTCCAGTCTCAGCCTCCCAAGTACTGGGATTACAAGCATGCGCCACCACGCCTGGCTTCCTGCAGCCTTTTTGTTCCTTCTTATTATGCCCCATGTAGTGTAATAGGAAGGGAGGAAGAGGAGGGACGGTGTTGGCAGGATATCAGTGGATGGAGATGTGTGTGCTAAGGATGGGTGATCCATGGGCCTGTGATGGAGACAGAGCCAGAGCGGGTGGGAGCATTTTTACTTCCCTGCCTGTAGCTCCATGTTATCACAGGAAACCTGGGTGTCTCTGGTGTCCAGAGAGCCTCCGGGCTGGAGGCGAGGCACTGTCGCGGAGTTCGCCAGAGGATGCCTCTCCCTGGCAGGCTCACAGAAGGGAGGGACTGCCACACCAGAGGGCTGGCACCTGCTCCATCGGGAAACAGCCCCAAGGCTCCACTTTGGCTAGTGCAGTAGGCAGAGTGAGCAATGTTCCGAGAGACAGAACAAAAACCCCGTCCCACGTGCCAGCGACAAAAATAAGCGGCTTTGTTCTCGTTTACAAAACCCACCTCCGCCAAGGGCGATTTCAGAGGAATCCTACAAGGATTGTTTCATATCAAAAATCCCCCTGTTTCTCTTTGAGATGGGTGCAAATTCTTTGCCTCTTAACCTTTCAGGTGCACAGACCTCTCTGAGGTTTTGGGAAGTTCTGGGTCCTTCCTGGGGGGGGGTATGCTTCCTTGTGTAGAGAGGGTGGCCAGTCATCCGCTTTGCCTGGGGCTGCAGTTTTCCTGTCCCCAGGGCTGGAACCAGACCCTCTAGGCTTGCAGACTTCTGTTTGCAACCTCAGGGCCTTGCAGATGCCCTGGGGCCCTCTTTGGGCTAAAGAACCTTTCCCTTATCTGTTTCTGTGCTTGAGACAAGGAGATCTGTCTGTAGGGACCTTCTGTTAGCTAGTGAAATGGTCAGGGAAAGCCAGAAACCTGGTTTTAAAGTCTGGAGTGTGGACGGGTGTGTGTCGGCACAGGACTGTCCATCTTTTTGACGGCAACACGAACTTTCCAGGGAAAAGCCGGGTTGCTTTTCTTCGTACCTGTTGGCAGTGCCCTCCTCAGAGTGGCCTGGCCTTTGCAGGATGGGCAGCAGCCGTTGCCCGAGGGCAGATCCCCAGGAGAGCTGCTGTCCCCAGTGGGCTGTGGGTTCTAAGGACAGACACTCGCCTGTGTGGGGTGATGTTGGAATTGGCGTCTTCAAGGAGCCGCCTCTGCCACGCACTCGCATCTGGAACCTGCTGTGGAGTTGCCGTGCCGCTCCCGGGGCAGGCGGTATGCCCAGGGGACTGTCCTCATTGCGTCCTGCTTCTGGCCACCAGCGTCCCAGGCCCTTCCTCCGCCTTCAAGGCCAGCGTGGGTTGTGCTCTCTGACTCCGCCCCTCCCGCGTCCCTCTTACAAGGACCCTGCGATGGTATTGGGCCACCTGGACAATCCGGGATGTCCCATCCTGAGACCCCTCACCCGATCCCATCTGCCATGTCCCATTTGCTCTATGAGGTCGCACGCTCACGGGCCTGGGGTTGGTTGGGTCTTTGGGGACCACTATTCTGCTGACCCCAGAAGTACAGACTTTACCTGCAGCCAGATTTTAGCTGGCGTCTACTGACATGGCTAACCGCCTCGAATCTCCTGAGCCCAGCCAGGCTTTATGGCTGAAAAATGGGAATGACGGTCACCAGCCGCCTCCTCTGGGGATTTAATGAGATAAGAAGCCAAGGGCAGGGGCAGGGGCCAGGTGTGTAACACACTCAGGATTCACGTGAGCCCTGAGCTTCTTCCACTCAAGTCAAGCAGGCCCAGCCTTGCGGCCGAGGCCCCGAGAGGGCTTTAAACACCGAGTCTCCGGCAGCTGGGTTTAGTGGCGGGAGGGTGGGTCTGAGGTGCAGGGAAGAGACCACAGCCAAAGCCAGTGCTGGAGATCAGCGTGGCTGATGGGAGGATCTAGATGCGGCTCTTGATGGGCCAGAGTCGCCTGGTCCTCATCCAGCGCACAGCCCCCGAGTCCCACCAGCAGCAAGCGTCAGTCCTACCCCAACCCCAGAAGAGCTGCCTGGGCTTTAAAGCGGTGGATGGATCACTCATAGATAGCCCAACCCAAGGTCCCGCTTTCTATTGGATAAGCTAAGCTCCAACGAAAAGTCTAACTCAAGGGCCACAGTACCAGGAATCAAACTGCATCCTGCCCCAGCTCCAGACCCAGCTCTCAATCCATGCCTAGAAGAACCCAGCTACCCTGAGGACCCTGAGGGCCATCCCCGCCTCCCAGGATGCTCTGGGCAGATACGTCCCCATGGCCAGGCCTGGCGTCTTTGTGTCATTGGGTCTTCCCTGAGGGCTGTTCTAAAACAGCACCGTCCACCCAGTCACTGCACCTCAGTGCCTGGTTTTATTTTCTTCATAGCCAGAGTCACCTTGCTTCCATATCTGTTTATTCATCTGTCTCCCTCAGCTCTACAAAGACAGGGTCTTTTTCTGTCTCCTGCTAAATCCCCCAGGGCCACAGACAGACTGGCACATCCGGGCACTCAGATATCTGTTGAGCAGATGAGTGAATGAAGACAGGTGTGTTGGCGAGCCCGCTGGGGAGTCCAGGGAGCGCTGGGCATTTCCTAGGGCCGATGTGGTCAGCCCTGCCAACAGAGGCCCCATGATGGCTGAGCCCCAGCCGCCGGGTGGACCGGGCACCGGTGTCCCCAGCACTGACCCTGCCTTCCTGTGCTTGTAGACGTCCAGCATTTGCAGGACAGCCGTGCACGCGGGCGTCATCGGGAACGAGAGCGGGGGCTACGTGGACGTGATGCCCGTTGACAAGAAGAAGAGCTACGTGGGCTCGCTCAGGAACGGCATTCAGTCCGAAAGGTAGGCCGGGGCCTCCCGTGAGTCTTCACACCCCGGGTGGACTCGCCCGAATTCTTACCCAGGTTAAGCCTGGGTTCTTTTTTTTTTTTTTCTTCTCTTCCTTTCGTTTTTGCAAAGTGTGAACTCTTGTTTTCTCTTACCAATGTGTGTTTTCATAAGAAATTGAGAATCTGTAGAAACATCAGATAAGCCCAAAGAAAAACAAACATCCATCACTGTCGGGTTGTTTTGGTGTGTCACCTTCTGGTGCCTTTCCTGTGTGTGAGTGTGTGTGTGTGGGTGTGCACACGCATTTCCCCCACATAACGAATGGGATCAAAGTGGAGTTGCGTAATCGTCCTGTACAGCTACCCACTAATAGGGTTTCGTAGAGTTGCAGGAACACAGGCGGAACATCTGTCACCCAGCTGTCCTGGCTCTGCTCCTTACCAGCCTTGTGACTTTGAATAAGCCTCCTGGTTCCCTGTGAGCCTCAGTTTCCTCATCCGTGAAATGGGGACAGTGACAGCCCTGACCGCCTCTGTTGTCAGCAGGATCATTGAGCTGATAGGGCTGATTGGCCATGTTAGGAATTAAATACAGGGGCGTTCTACCTCTGAGTTACACCCCCAGCCCTATTTTATTTTTTACTTGGAGACAGGGTCTCACTAAGTTGCTGAGGCAGGCCTTGAACCCGCGATCCTCCGTGTCTCAGCCTCCCAAGTACTGGGATTACAGGCATGCGCCACCATGCCCCTGGCTGATTGCTGTGTATCTTAAGAGATCACAGGAGTCGCTCTCAAAACCTCCTACCTTACTCACCATCTACGACAGCAGGGAATTCTATGTCGAGTAGATGCACCACATGGCACCTTGTGCTGGGGACAGGAATCCGTTTCTGTCCTCCAGGACCGATTCCCCCAGCGCTGAGCACCGTTCCCGGGAAACGTCTGCACGCAGCATGCCAATTTCCTGAAATTCATAGGAGCGATGCTCTGGGCCAAAGCCTGCAGACATCTGAGGTTTTGGGACCCCTCTCTAGAATGTTCCTTCAAAAAGGCCCGGCCCTGGTTCTGGCTACCAGGCCACTTTCTCCGAATACCCTCGTTCTCATACACATCACTGTGGTTGGTAGGAGCCTGCACAGGCCCGGGAGTCCACAGACCCATGCCTGCCTTAGGGCTTCCCCTGAGAACTCCAAGCCTCACAGCAGGCCAGCTCCTGCCTGGACTCCTCTCAGGTCCCTGGGAAAGGGGAGGGACCGGGACACCCCGGCGGGGGCGGGGCTGTGTGCATCGCTGGGCTGCCATGATGTGGTCCCACAGCCCAGAGGCCTCCACAATAGACGTCTATTTCCTCCCGGTTCTAGAGGCCCGAAGTCCAGGGCATGGTGGACAGGCTGGGTTTCTCCTGAGGCCGCCGACCTGGCTTGCAGGTGGCTCCTTCCCATGGCTTCCACGTGTACCTGTCTGTGTCCTGACCTGTTTATCAGGACTCCAGGCAGGTTGGAACAGGGGGACCCCAATTCCACCATAATCACCAAACACACATTCCAAGGTTTTGGGGGGCAGGACCTCGACCTACCGATTTGGAGGAGACATGGAAAGGGCACAGTTTGACCCCTAGCGGGGGCATGCTAGGTTTTGTATGTGAGGGGCTCTCTTTAGAAAAGGAAAATTAAGTCAAGAAGATAACCAGTCCCTTTGGGTCTGGTGCACCCCGGCTTCCTGGGGTGGACTCCCGTTCCCACCCTCCTGGCCCCCAGGGGGGTTTGGGCAGCGGCCCCGGCCTGTGCTGACTCCACAGCTTCCTGCTGAGTCCCGCTCAGTTCTTCCCGGTCCACATCTCTGACTTCACAGTTCCGACTTCTCAGCTCTTGTTTGGGCCGAGCTTAATGGAGGGAAATTCCACCGATTTAATGGGAGGGAAATGGTGTGGCTGATTAGGTGGAATTTCCTGGCCAGGCTGGAAAGAAGTCCCAGGACACCAATTTATGGAACTCTTTGTGTCCCTTTAAGAGAAAACAGGCTTCCCGGGAGGGAGGGCTGGGCCATGCTCCCTCTGCTGTGCGGCCTACAGAAAATCCCAGCAGCCTCCACGGCTTGGACAAGGCCTCATGACAGGGCCCACAGGTGGGTGTCCCGGGAGGCAGGGACGGAGAGAGAGGAGGTCCCCGGGAGAAGGTCTCTCCCACCATGACCCTGGGCATTGTCATTCTGTTCCCATGAGACCCCTCAGATCCCAGTTGTCGCTGGCTCCCAAGTTTCCCGTGGAGTCCTCGCCGGGCAGGACCGGGGCTGACACCTGCCACGCTGTCGTAAGACTTTGTGACTTTCCGCAGATCCTGGGGTCAAGCTGCTCCCTTCCCACATTCCGTGGGAGGGAACCTGATGGTGCCTGAGCAGGTTAGCTGCTTCCCTGCACCCTCGAGGGGCATTGGTGCTCCTGCAGGAGTGTGACACGGCCATGTGTCTCTGGGTGGCCCCCAGACCAGCGTCCTTCAAACCAGCTGGGAGCTAGCCCAGAAAGCACATCCTGGGCCACCCTGCTTGGGCATCTGAGACTCTGGCATCTGAGTGACCCAGTGGTCTGTCCCCCATATGCCCTGGCGGCCGGATGCCCGCTCCGTGTGTCAGAATGATGTGCGGGTGACTGCGTACCTGGCCCATGGAGTCAGCTCTGTGTATCCGTAGGCTCCACATCCATGGATTCCGTAACCACAGATACTTAGAAAAGCGGGTCTGTGCTAAACATGTACAGACTTTTTTTCCTATTATTATTCTTCCCTAAACAATACTGCACAATTATTTGCATAGCATTTGCATTGAATTTGGTCCTACAGGCAATCTAAAGGTGACTGAAAGTTTATGGGACGATGTGCAGGGTGTATGACATTTCCTACAGGGGTCTTGAGCGTCCTCGGGGGTCCTGGAACCTATTATCTGCAGATGCTGAGGAAGGACAGTGTGTGACTCTGATATTTTACTATTAAGACTCGTCCGTTTACTGAGTATCTACTGAGTATTCATGGAGCACCTGCAATGTCAGGAGCCGCGCTGGGGCGCAGGGGACACCGAGACAGTCGGGCCCAAAGACCTCGTAGCCCAGAAGGCACACGCGCGTGAGCCACTCGCATCTGATGGCATTCGGGGTCCCGCTCCACTTTCCACCAGCAGGGTCACGGTGGGCAGGCAGTCCCCTGGGCCTCGGTCCCTCCTTTGTCAGATGCGTGCCTGTGCCGATTAGCTGAGACAGTGTGTACGCAGCACCCGCGCGGTGGCTCGTAGCAAGTGCGCCATGCAATCTGCGGCTCTTGATGCTATGACGTCACTTCTCAGGTCTGTTCCAAGGCCCTGTGGCTGTTTTTTTGTCCATGGTGCTGGGGATGGAATCCAGGGGCTTTCTACCTCTGAGCTACACCCCCAGCCCTATTTTATTTTATTTATTTTTTGTTTAGAAACAGGGTCTCACTAAGTTGTGGAGGGTCTCGCTAAGTTGTGGAGGGTCTCGCTAAGTTGCCCGAGACTGGCCTTGAACCTGCAGTCCTCCTGTCTCAGCCTCCCAAGTACTGGGATTACAGGTGTGCGCCACCACACCCAGCCGTGGTTCTTTTCCCAGAGGAGTTAGTGGCTTGATTGTAAGGGATGGCCCGCGTGGATTCTGTCTCAGGACAGGGATAACGCATCTTCGGATGCTCGCATGTTCCCCCTGCATCCGCCCGCCCTTCCCACACTCACGCCTCCCCGCAGGCAGCACCCGCGTGGGGACCCGCCCATGTCCCAGGCACCCAGGACAGCCAGCTCTCTGCCCTCATGGGGGACAGATGGTGCAGAAGTGATGTCCCCAGGGACGGGGCCTGGCGCCACTGTGGTAGAGGGATGGCGTGGGGAGCTGAGACATGAAGCGGGGCCCAGCGTTACTGTCCCAGTGTCCTGCTTGGTGACAAGCTCCAGCAGAGGCCTCTGTAGGGGAAGCCTCGGGTTCACTCCACCCCGTCCTCTCCCGTGTCTCTACCCCTGCCGCGCAGAGCCGCCAGGCCCAGGAACTTCCCCAGAGCCTGGTCCCAATCGGGACCGTGGGAACCAGTGCTGAGCTGGAGGGTGGCGCTGTCCCCGATGGCTGCAGGGACCCTGGAGGGGTCACACACAGTCCCAGGGGAGCTGCGTCTGCGCAAGACAAGCAGAGCTGTAAGTTTAGGGAACGCTTTGATGTAACGCATGTACGCATGCACACACTGCCCCCCCCCCCCCGCAGGAGCCTCAGCGCCGTCGCAGTGGGCTGTGTTCCCCGTGGCTTCGTGGCTTTGGTTTTGCAATGGTCCCTTTGAGAAGAGGATTTCCTGGAAGTTGTGAAAGGTGGCTGTGCAGAAGAGCGACCGCAAGAGGGGAGCCCCTCTCTCCCACCCACCCGCAGGGGAGCAGGGGTATCCCCAGGGGCGTTCACATTGGCCGGCTGGTCTGCGGGACCTCGGGTGCCTATCAGCACGGAGCACGTGGGGATGTCTTAGTGCAGGACACTTTTTTTTGTTTTGTTTTGGGTTTTGTTTATTTTGTTTGTGTGTTTTGATACTGGGGAACCAACCCAGAAGCATTCTACCTCTGAGCTACACCCCCCAGCCCTATTTTATTTTGAAACAAGGTTTCGCTAAGTTGATGAGGGCCTGGCTCAGTTGCTGAGTCTGGCCTCAAACTTGTCATCCTCCTGTCTCAGCCTCCTAAGTACTGGGATTATAGGCGTGTGCCACCACACCCAGCTTCCAGGACTATTGTGTGTGTGTGTGTGTGTGTGTGTGTGTGTGTGTGTGTGTGTTATTGGGATTGACCCCAGGGACATTCTACCTCCAAGCTATGCCCCCAGCCCTATTTTATTTATGTTTAGTTTGAAACAGGGTCTCACTAGGTTGATGAGAGTCTCACTACATTGCTGAGGCTGTCCTGGAACCTGCAATTCTCCTGTCTCAACCTCCCAAGTACTGGGATTACAGGCGTGCACTGCCACATCTGGCTTCCAGGACCATTTCTTTTTTGTTGTTTTTTTTGTTTCTGATACTGGGGATGGAACTCAGGGGCATTCTACCTCTGAGCTACACCCCCAGCTCTATTTTATTCTTTATTTTGAAACAAGGTCTAAGTTGCTGAGGGTCTCTCTAAGTTGCTGAGGCTGGCCTTGAACCTGTTATCCTCCTGTCTCAACCTCCCAAGTACTAAGATTACAGGCATGCACTACCATGCCTGGCTTCCAGGACCATTTTTAGACAGATTTCATAAAGAGATTGGGAACATACCAATGGTGACACACAACATTCTAGGTCACTTGGTCTTTCAAAATATAACCACGTGCGGAGTTGCACATGTGTGGACTTTTGTCTGACTAGTGAGTGGGCACCCCCTCCGTGCTGGGCACTGTCCCAGAGGCTGGGACACAGCAGGGAGTAGAGGGATGAAAACGCCTGTCCTCACAGGGCCAGTGCCTACTGAGGCAGGACCGACAGACACAGATCATGAGCCACCTGCAGAATTCTCAAGTTTCTTTTTCTTTCTTTCTTTTGGTACCGGGGATTGAACCCAGGGGCATCCTACCTCCAAGCTACACCCCCAAACCTGTTGTTTATTTATTTAGAAAAAGGGTCTAGATAAGTTGCTGAGGGTCTTGCTGAGTTGCTGAGGCTGGCCTCCAACCTGTGATCCTCCTGTCTCAACCTCCCAAGTACTGGGATTACAGGCGTGCGCCACCACGTGCGCCTGGCTACAGATTCTAAAGTTTCTAGTGGTCAGAGTAAAAAGTCACAGAAGGGAAGTGTTAGGATACATTTTAGTTCAATGTATCCATAACATTATCATTTCCGTATGTAATCAATAGAAAAGTTATTAACGAGAAATGTACCATCTTTTTCTGTGTAGAATGTTGGGGATCTGGTCTGGACTTCAAACATCTTGACTCGGAGGGCACCCGGTGGCCACTGGTGGCTGGTGGCGCCTGCACTTTCGATGGACTAGCTGTGGGAGTCACAGGGTTGGGTGGCTGAAAATCTGTTTCCAGAAATTCTAGAAGCGGGAGCCACTGAGCGGTTATGTCCAGGTCTATGGGCTCTGTGCTCTCCCTGTGCCGGGCTGGACCGGCTGGGATGCGTGGCTTCCACTGCGGTCGGGAAGGACCGTTGGCAGCAAACACTGTGCCCAGTGTTCTCTAGTCTGTGCACCTGTTAGCTCATCTAATCCCTGTGACAGCCCTGCGAGGCAGGCACTGTGGTTATCCACCTCTTATTAGCAAGGACAGGGCAGCACAGAGAGGTTAAGCAACTTGCCCAAGGTCACCAGCCAACAGGGAAAGAGCCGGGTAGACCCAGCACCCATGCTTTTAACTGGATTATTCTCTGAGCCCAGATCCTTCCCAGGATGAGTCAGGGCGAGCCTTGAATGCTAAATTACACTTGATTCTATCTTGAAAAATATTTTATAGCTGGGCATGGTGGCTCACCCCTATGACCCCAGTACTTGGGAGGCTGAGACAGGGGAGTGCAGGTTTGAGGCCAGCCTCAGCAACTTAGTGAGAAATAAAAAATAGAAAATGGGGCTGAGGGTGTAGCTTGGAGGCAGAGCTCCCCTGGGTTCCATCCCCAGCAGCGCGTGCACACATGCACGCACACACGCACGCACACACACACGCACACACACACGCACGCACGTACACACACACACAGAGCCAGGGTAGCCAGGTGTCCCCCTTTGCTGCCCTTTTTTATTTTTTATTTATTTATTTTTTTTTGCGGTACCGGGGACTGAACCCAGGGGCATTCTACCTCCGAGCTAAACCCCCAGCCCTATTTTTCTATTCTTTATTTTGAAAAACAGGGTCTCACGAAGTTGTGGAGGGTCTCACTAAGTAGCTGAGGCTGGCCGCGAACCCGGACCCTCTGGTCTCAGCCTCCCAAGTACTGGGATGACAAGCGTGCACCACCACACCCGGCGAATCTGCCTTCCTTTTAACTCCGGCTTCCCTGAGTCCATGGGGCCAGCTGGCAACGCAGGGCCTGCTCCTCACCCCTCCCGGGACAGGCCGTGCTGCTCCGGAACCAGCTGTCCTCTCCCTCTGATCCAGGCGGTGCTGTGAGGTGCCAAATGGCCGGCAGCACGCTGAGGGGACAGAAGCCCAGCTCGCCCCGTCCCACCTACCTGGCAGGGAGGAAGGAGGGCTCCCCGGGGTCTCTACAGAGCCCAGTGGTCCCCTCGCCCTGGTCGCTGCCGCTGCCTCCTCCTCCTCCTCCTCCTCCTCTTCCTCCTCCTCCTCCTCCTCCTCCCCCCCTGCCCTGTCCCTCTGAGAAACTTCAAGAGATAGTGCAAATAGTTTTAAGACATGAATCGCGCTGGACAGCCCGCACCCAGCAGCAGCCACTGTGAGCACCCTGCTGCGTTTCCTCTCGGATGTCTCCTGTTCACACACAAACACAATTTTTTTACAAGGAAGGGTCATGCTATGGGCCTTGGTATTGGTCAGACTGTGAATCTCTCTTCGAGTTGTGTCTACTACGGCCACGCGGTCTCGATAGCCACGTGGCCTTCCACAGTGTGGACGGACCATCTCTTTTCCACCATCAGCTGACATCAGGTTGGTTCCTCTTTTTGTGGCACTAGGGATCCAACCCAGGGGCATTCTCCCTCTGAGCTACACCCCCAGCCTTTATTTTATTTTATTTTATTTTTATTTTTAATTTTTATTTATTTTTTGTACTGGGGATTGAACCCAGGGGCCTTGTACCTCCGAGCTACACCCCCAGCCCTATTTTATTTTTATCTTGAAACAGGGTCACACTAAGTTGCGGAGGGCCTCACTAAGTAGCTGAGGATGGCCTTGAACCTGCGATCCTCCTGTCTCAGCCTCCAAGTACTGGGATTACAAGCGTGCACCGCCACGCCCGGCTATCCCCCAGCCCTTTTTACTTTTTGTTTTTGAAACAGGGTCTTACTAAGTTGCAGAGGGTCTCGCTATGTTGCTGAGACTGGCCTTGAACCTGCAATCCTCCTGTCTCAGTCTCCCAAATACTAGGATTACAGGTGTGCAGCCACCACACCCAGCTTCTTGTTTTCTTTTTCTTTTACTGTAATAATCTAGAAAGAACATTTTTGCACAAGAGCCTGTACTTCCTGACAATTTCCTTAGGCAATTTCCTTTTTTTTCTTTTCTTTTTTGTGGTACTGGGGATTGAACCCAGGGCCATTTTACCTCTGAGCTCCACCCCCAGCCTGATTTTTTATTCTTTATTTGGAAACAGGGTCTCACTAAGTTGCAAAGGGCCTCACAAGTGGCTGAGGCTGGCTTTGAACCTGTGATCCTCCTGTCTCAGCCTCCCAAGTACTGGGATTACAAGCATGTGCAATTCTTCCATATATATATAAAATGCTAAACGCGTAATCTATACGTGAGATAAATTGATTAGTTGGACTTCAACACAATTTAAAATTTTTGTAGCTTAAAAGGCACCATTGAGAAAACTTAAAGGACAGGCGTGGTGGCACATGCCTGTAATCCTGGTACTTGGGAGGCTGAGACAGAAGGATCACAGGTTTGAGGACAGCCTCAGGAACTTAGCAAGGCCCTCTGCAACTTAATGAGACCCTGTTTCAAAATAAAAAAAATAAAATAGGGCTGGGGGTGTAGCTCAGTACCAGAAAAAGAGAAAGAGAGAGAGAAAAGAGAGGGAGGGAGGGAAAATAACAGGCCACAGACTGGGAGAAATTTTTGTAAATTGTATATTTGATACAAGATTTTCTGTGTGTGTGTGTGTGTGTGTGTGTGTGTGTGTGTGTGTGTATGATTATATATACTTTTTTTTTCCGGTGTTAGGGATCGAACCTGGGGGTGTTCTACCACTGAGCTGCATCCCCAGCCCTTTTGACTTTTCAATTCGAGTCAGGGTCTTGCTAAATTGCCAAGGCTGGCCTCAAACTTGAGATCCTCCTGCCTCAGTCTCCCGAGTCTCTCGGATGAATTGTGGGTATGCCCCACTAAGCCCAGCTGTATGTAAACTCTTAAAACTCAATAATAATAACACGACCCGGTTAAGAAGTAGGAACATTCCCCGAGCAGACATTCCTCCAGCGAGGACAGAGAACAGCTACTAAGCACGTGAAAAGATGCTCGGTGGTGTGAGCCACCGGGGACGTGCAAGTCCAAGCCACCATAGATTACCCTGCGTCTGCTAACACGGCCCCGAGAGGGACGTGACGAGCTATGCTGCGGGAAACGGGAACACTCGTGTGCTGCTGGTGGGAACGTAAATGGTGCAGCCACGGCAGAAACTGGCTTGACACTTTTCAAAAAGCTGAACGAACATTTAACATACAGCCAGCGATCCAGCGTCCCTTTACAGACCCAAAAGAGAGGAAATAGCTGTGTGTGGCCTAAAACCTCACACCTGAATGCTCTTATCAGCATTATTCACAATAGTTAGAAAATGGGAAGAATCCGAATGCCTATCAGCGGAGGAATGGGTAAACCAGATGTGGTCCGTCCGTACAATGGAGTATTACTCACCCATAAAAAAGGAGTGATGTACTGATGCATGCTACGACATGACGTGTCCAGAGCAGGCAGAGATGGAAGCGGCCAGGGCGGTGGCAGGGGAGGGGATGAGAAGGGACATGAAGGGACTTGGGGACTGTTGTGCTGATTTGCAGCTGGACCATTGCACAACCCTATAAAGCCTTTGAAAGTCACCGAATTGTGCTCATAAGGAGGTTGAATGTCACTGCATGTTCTAATTTCATGACGCCGTTAAGAAGGAAAAAGCCTTTGGTTAGTTGAAGGATTTAGCTCCCAGTGTGAGGGTGGCGTGGCTAGCCGTGTGCCTCTGGCTCAGTTGCTTGAGTTCTTGGTGCCTCGGTTTCCTCGCCTGCACTACAGGGGCCCGGGGAGGAAGGTGACGTGGTACGTACGGGCAGTCAGCCAGGCCACGTGGAGAGCCGGTGGGAGCACGGCCGTGCATCCGGCTTACCATCCTATGACCCCTCGGCCAGGTGGCTGTGCTCCGGTTGACAGGTGGCCGAGAAGACCAAGCAGAGGTCTTGGCGGGCGAGTCCCATCCGAAGGGCTGGGCCCGTCACTCTCTGAGTTAAAAGAGAATCGCTTAACAACCCTGACCTAGATTTAGACAGAGGCTCATCTGTGGAGGAAACGGGGCCGGCCAGCTGTCCCTGCCTCGGGCGGGGTCTGGTGGTCAGTGTGGGGGCGTCCGCCGGGCCCGGGCCCTCCCTTCCCCCCAGCTGTCAGTAACACGGCTCTCCCTTGTCTTGCAGCCTGAGCACGCCCCGGGATGGAAAGGCCTTCCGGATCTTTGCGGTCAGGCAGTGAGCGCCCGGCACCGTGCGGAGGGGGCGTCTTCAGCAGGGCTACGGGGTTTTGCTTTTGTACTTTTATTTTGTCACTGGGGGTGGGGGTGGGGATACAGAGGGTCAGAAACCGCCCGTGAACACAGCATCCCTCTGCGGCCTTCGGCGAGGGTGGCCTGGAGTCCCTTCCCCACCGGTGGACAGCATCTCCAGGACCTTCGTGATGGCGGTGCACGGCAGTGCCAACCCTGCCCGCTGCAGCCTCTCGCCCAGCTCTTAAAGGGGACTGTCGCCGAGACTGTCCTTGCTGCGTGTTCTCCTGCGGGTAGAGGGACAAGATTCCAACCCCCCAGAGAACGGAGGATTTAGAGCTGGAAATGGTGATGTCTTGGGCGTGGGAAGAGGCCTGAGAGCAGGTGCAGGGCGGCTGGCAGGAACACAGTAGAAACTAGTTATTTAAAAGCCACAGTTCGTCCCTACCAGTGGAGGAAATGGGTTTAGTGTTTGCTGGTCAGACAAATGGGCTGGTGGGTGTCCTTGCTCACGTCCCCCCGCTCCACGGCCACCCGCAGGTGGCTTGCACTCAGCAGTGCTGGTGAACTCGGGGTTCGGCCGGAACTCCGGAGCTCTGTCTTGTCTTCATCCTTACTTTCGTCCACGTGGCCCGTCTGTCTTCTGCCGTGACCTTTGGTCTCATCGAAGACTGATGAATCAGGACCCTGTCCTTACCCCTTCCCCGTTGTGGCTCACGCCCAGCCCGGGCTGGCTGAGGGGTCAGAGTTCACACCCAGGGCTTGGCTTTGCAAGCAATTCTGTTTGAAGCCCACTTTTTCTTAACTCCTGGTCTCTGATGGCCCCACCGAGATGTCTGAGAACAGTCAAAGGGGCTGCTTTGTGGCTGCTTTTTAAAACGACAGTGAAATGCGCAGATTCCCCGTGCCTTGGATGACCCACTTTCTTAGTAGTGGGAGCCATGGATTCCTGGGTACATTCCTCAGTGAGGTTAGCGGCTCAGCTTGTGGTTACAAAACCCTCCTACGGCATAAGAGCAGCGAGAGACGGCAACACACTGGAAGGGGTTCTCTTCCTGTTTTTTGTGGGCCGAGTCCTGCCAGAGGTTCCGAGGCTCTGGGGTGCGGTGTGCCCTGGCTCCACGTCTCGTACGAGCTCTTCATAAGCCCAGACCAGAAACCCTCGGTGAAATGAAATACCCTTTTGTAAACAGCATTTCCCTGCGGGAGGTAAAATTCCACCCTCGGCCGCCAGCCTCGCCAGTATATGGCTCTCGTGAACGCTGGCTTCAAATTTTGACTTCGCCCTCGGTCAAAAGGTTCCTTAGGTAGAAGAATTAGCAGAAAGGGAAGACAGGAAGCTAGTCTGACTCTACCGGGGGACCTCAGTGGCACCTTTGTTTTTATTTCATCCCCAAATCTGAAGATTAATAGCTTAAAAAAAAGAAAAGAAAACCTGCCAGGGAGTTTGTGCAGAGCAATGGCGCCCTTAGCTGGACTCAACTGGCTTCGCAGCTTGTGTTTTCGTCTGTGTGTTGCGGGCCGCAGGAACGATCAAGTACCTGTCCTCCCTCTCTGTGCGACGCAGCAGGATTAGGTCAGCCTGTCAGGTCGAGGGTCCCGTTACCGCTTGGGAACTTCGGGGTGCGAGGGGCCATGCTGCCGGATGCGGGCTTTGCCCCCGGCCTTTTTGGGGAGAGAGGGAGGGGTGCCGGGGATTGAGCCCAGGGGCATTCTACCTCTGAGCTCCACCCCCAGCCCTATTTTATTTTTTATTTAGAAACGGGGTCTTGCTAGGTTGCTGAGAGTCTCGCTTACGTTGCTGAGGCTGTCCTGGGACCTGTGATCCTCCTGTCTCAGCCTCCCAAGGAGTGGGATTACAGGCGTGCACCACCATGCCCGGCTCTCACCAGCATTTTGAAACTGGAGCCTTTTTTTTTTTTTGGAAATGGGAACAAAACTACAAATCATACACCTTGTAATCAGGGATGGTCTCTAACTCGGCACGGAGATGGTGCCCCAGCCTGCTGGGTCGCCGCCCCGTGGGATGTCCCTGAGTCTCCCCCTCGCCTTATGAAGGGTGTGCTGGTTTCTTCATTTTACCTGTAGGCTCACAGCCCGCAGTTTACGTGTGTGCTTTTTTCTATGAAAAATGATGTATTTTACTACTTCCTGTGTACAAAAGTTGACTGTAAATGTTGTTTGTGCTTTGCGTGAACAGGGGCCACGCTGGTTGTTGCTATTGTTCCAATAAAACCAGTTTGATTTCTAAAATGTCTCCGTGATGGATCTTTTACGGACAAGCCTGAGCAGTCTGTGACATGAAAACTTTGGACCTCCTCTTGGGCTCGCAGGCGTTGCGGGTCTGTCCCCTCTCTGGAAGGCCCTGTGTGCAGGGGGCTGGTGGTCACCGAGTCTCGCTGCGGAGCGGGAAGAGCTGGCCTTGCAGGTGTGTGATTTGGCGGAGAGAGCCTGGGGCAGGGCCTGGGACTCTGCATTTCCACAAGTTCCCGGTGGCGCAGCTACCACAGGCCCCCAGGTCACGCGTTGGTGACAGGCTCACGTTCCCCTGTCTCCGTCTCTGTCAGCTAGGGCTGCCAGGACAGAATACCACAGACTGGGTGGCTTAAACAGCGGCAGCTCACTGCCCACAGGCCCGGAGGCTGGAAGGCCAACAGGAAGGTCTCCAGGGCCGGTTTCCTTGAGGTCCTCTGCCTGGTTTACCGAGGGCCACCATCTTGCTGGTGGCTCCCTCCCCTCTTATCAGGGCCCCACCATGACCCACGAATCTTAATTATCTCCTTATGAGCCCCACACCCAGATACAGTTATTGGGGGTCAGGACTCCAGAGTAGGAATTTGGGAGGGAGAAGAGACTTTCCTCTCAGCCCAGAAACAGCCCCTGCCACCTTCCTACCTCCCCTGGGTCCTTCTACCCCAGGACCCTGCCACCCAGCGCCCTCCCCGCCAAACCTCCAGCATGACGCCGTCCTGGCGTCCCGGGACAGGCGAGGGGCACGGAGCTGCACGAGGCGGCTGATCTGCAAGAACAGTGTGACACGGGGTTGGTGCTGTGGCACCTCAGCGCTGCACTTGCCTGGGAGCCCTGAGCAGAGGGCGCGAGGTGACATGGGACAGAGACGCAGACCTGGGTCCCCAGAGCCTCAGCCTCGCACGGACGCTGCCCTTTCTGAGCTCAGATAGCTCTTGTATGCAGTGGAAATTCATCCCAGCGCTTAAGGATGAAATGAGGTGAACCATCTATAAAGAAGGGCTCGGCGCCCTGGCTTCCTGCTCTATACGACGGGATGATCTTAGCGGCTACTTCAGACGGTCGCTGTGTGGTCATCCAAGGTGACATGGTGACAGTCATGTCTCTTAAAGCATTTGGGTGACTGGAGCATGTAACTGCCAGGTACAGGCGGTTATTCTACTCAGATCACAGTTTTTTTTTTTTTTTTGCACTTGGGATTGAACCCAGGGGCATTCTACCTCTGAGCTCCACCCCCAGCCCTATTTTTTAATTCTTTATTTTGAAACAGAGTTTCACTAAGTTGTGGAGGGCCTCACTAAGTAGCTGAGGCTGGCTGCGAACCCAGATCCTCCGGTCTCAGCCTCCCAAGTACTAGGATGACAAGTGTGCGCCACCACGTCTGGCTCAGATCAGAGCATTAACCTGTCCGTTCTACAGTCCAGTGGTTTTTCTCCTCTGACACCCTCCCCTGTGCTCCCTTCCCTGCTTCAGCTCCTGCTGACCTGGCCTCTACGTCAGGGAAGGGACCACAACAGAATAGCAGGAACAGAGGGGTCACTTTCAGCTTTTGAGTCTCTTTTTATTTTATTTTGGTACTGGGGATTGGGGCATTCTACCTCTGAGCCACACCCCCCAACCCCTTTATTTTTAATTTTTTTTTTTGGCACTGGGGATTGAACCCAGGGGCGTTCTACCTCTGAGCTCCACCCCCAGCCCTATTTTTTATTCTTTATTTTGAAACAGAGTCTCACTAAGTTGTGGAGAGCCTCATTAAGTAGCTGAGGCTGGCCGCGAACCCGGATCCTCTGGTCTCAGCCTCCCAAGTACTGGGATTACAAGCGCGTGCCACCACGCCTGGCCTTACTTTTTATTTTGAAACAGGGTCTTGCTAGGTTGCTGAGAGCCTAAGTTGCCTGGGCTGGCTTCAAACCTGTAATCCTCCTGTCTCAGCCTCCCAAATACTGGGATTACGGGGCATGCACCACCATGCCTGGCAGCTTTTGAATTTCTTAACAGACTCTGCTGTTTGGTTTTTAACTTTTTAAAAAACTTTTTATTTTTCAGACTTGCAGAATAGTTGCAAAGACAGTGACGAAGAATTCCCACGTGCCCTGCATTCAGCATCCCCAGATAAGAACATTTTACCATGTTTACTTAATCATTTTCTTTCTCGATCTCTTTTCTTCGCAACTTATGTAAGAGGACTGTGTAGACAAGGGACCCCTTTTTCTCTAGATACTCCAGCGGGTGCTCCCTGGGGACGAGCACAGTCTCTCACTAGGAATGAGACTCAGGAAACAGCCACTGCAGGAACATAGGACTTATCTATAGTCCTCACTCGGGTGTCACCAATCCTCCCAGTGATGTCCTTTGTGACCAGGGAAAATCTCAAGCCATGAGCTGCATGCAGTGCTCATGGGCTCACGCTCTCTCTTTGTCGTGGTACTGGGAATTGAACCCCGGGGCATTCTACCTCTCAGCTACACCCCCTGCTCTATTTTTTTTTTTAAACAGGGTCTTGCTAAGTTGCTGAGAGCCTCGCTAAGTTGTGGAAGCTGGCCTCGAACCTGGGATCCTCCTGTCTCAGCCTTCCAAGTACTGGGATTATAGGCGTGCGCCACCACGGCCGGCTTGCTCACGTCTCTTTAGCGTCCTAGAATCTAGAAGTTTATCTTCCCCTTTTATGATGTTGACATATTTCTTGGAGTAGTGGCGAATGGTTTGCAGAATGTGCCTCACATTGACTTCGCCCCGTATTCCTCACGACAAGAGTGAGGTTGTGCGTTCAGGGCCAGGGCACCACAGAAGGGATGTTGTGTCCTTCCCGTGCGTCAGACGCGGAGTCCCAGCTGCGCCGGGTCACTTGGTTAAGGAGTCCCAGATGTCGCCATTGTGAAGTTGCTAGTTTTTAAATGAATCGTTGTCTTGTGGAGAGAAATGCTAAGACTGGCAAGAATCCTGTTCCCTGTAAAACCCTCACCCGCTGGTCCCGGCCTTGCGCGAGTCTTGCCGGAAACAAGTATCCGGTGATGTTGAGCCAATCGTGGCTTTTCTAGTCCCGCTCCTCTGCCCACCTTTGTGAGTTGGCATGGTGCAGCAGGAAATGTTTCCTTCTGTGTGTGTGTGTGTGTGTGTATTTACATGTGTTCCCATGTGTGCATACAGGTGGGTAGGTACAGATGGGTATAGATCATATATATATAAACATATGTCGGCATTTTTTTTCTTTTGTGATACTGGGGATTGAATCCAGGGGCATTCTACCTCCGAGCTGTTACAACCCCCAGTCCTTTTTTACTTTCATTTTGAAATGGTCTCACTAAGTTGCTAAGGGTCTCACTAAATTGCTGAGGCTGGTCTTGAACCTGGGATCCTCCCAAGTACTGGGATTACGGGTGTGTTCCACCATGCCCAGCAACATTCTTTTCTTTCTTTCTTTCTCTCTCTCTCTCTCTCTCTCTCTTTGGTACTGGGGATTGAACCCGGGGTATTCAACCTCCAAGCTATACCCCAGTGCTTTTTAATTTTTTTTTTTTTTTTTGCAGTACCAGGGATTGAACGCAGGGGCGTTCTACCTCCGCGCTACGCCCCCGGCCCTATTTTTTATACTTTATTTTGAAACCAGGTCTCATGAAGTTTCAGAGGGCCTCACTAAGTAGAGAGAGAGAGAGAGAGAGAGAGACAGGGAGAGACAGAGAGAGAGATCTGAGGCTGGCCGCGAACCCGGATCCTCCGGTCTCCGCCTCCCAAAGTACTGGGATTACAAGCGTGCGCCACCACGCCCAGCTTTTAATTTTTTTTTTTTTTTACTTTGAAACAGGGTCTGGCTACATTGCTGAGGGCCTCCTAAGTTTCTGAGGCTGGCCTCAAACCTGCAATCCTCCTGTCTCAGCCTCCCAAGTATTGGGATTACAGGTGTGCACCACCACACCTGGCCATCTATCAGCATTGTTTTTCTTTTCCTTTTTCTTGTTTTTGGTACTGGGGATTGAGCCCGGGGGCAAATTGAAACCATGCTTTCTGTCAGTATAGACATTCGTCACTGCAGGAGGATATGTGTGAACAGCGTTATGCCACCAGGGTGGCCTCCCTCCTGCCGTCCGCCCTCGCCCTGGCCTTGCTCTGGCTCCCTACTCCGCTCCCACAGGTAACAAAGGTGGTACAGCATTTGCTCCTTGTTTCCTCCTCCTGACTGAGCTGGGCCTGCTAGACCACCGCATCCTGTCTTTACAACAACCCTGTGACTACGATCGTGCCCACTCTTCAGATGAGGAAACTGAGGCTGGAGCTAAGTCATTTGACTGAGATCATGTAGATAAGAGGCAGAACCAAGACCCTGGCCAAGCTATCCATGGACCCAGCTCCCCTTTGTGGATGGGTGGTGTCCTGGGATGCACAGGTGCATCCAGGTGCATAGCAAGGTGTATTGCGGATATGCAGATGAGGAACCCGGGCCACCGTGAGGCCCAGCTCTGCCACTCCCGGGCCCTGTGTCTTGGTCAGTGTCCTCACTGCTGGAATCCAGAACTACTGGCCACACAACTTAGAGGAAGGGAGATTGATTTGCTCACAGTTTCTTGGAGATTTTGGGATTCAGTCCATGTCAGGCTGGGTCTGCAGAGCTCAGGGCATGGCGGCAGGAAGCAGAGAGAGGGAGAGAGCAAGGGCTCTGCTCTCACATCATGGAGGCCAGAAGCAAGACAGAGCAAGCAAGCAAGGGGATTCCAAGACACAAGTACAGTCCCTAAGGCCACACCCCAGGGACCCACCTTCTCCGGCCACACCCCACCTGCCTAGGTGACCACCCAGTAAATCCATTACAGTGGATTTATCCACCGATAGACTACAACCTTCATGACTTAATGTTAGTACATGAGCTCTTCAAGGGACATTCTCTATGTAACCGTAACACCTTGTGATCTTAGACCTCGGCTCCACCCACAGCTCTCAAGCACTGATGCCGAGTAAACCGGCCCAGTCCCTGGTCTGCGCCTGACCCACTTTGTCATGCTAGCTGGCAATGACTGGCCAATGGCGAGGAGCCAGGTCCAAGTGTTCTTGTTGGGCCTGCTCCTTCCCTTCCAGGCTGCGTGGGCTGGGTGTCCTCTTGCTCTTTTGCCAAAGGCGAGAGGAACAAGCCCCGCCAGCTGCCACTTAGTAAGAGGAGAGCGATTATCCTAAACCCGGGTGTCAGCAGAGAGGGGTGCTCGCTCCAGGGGACCACAGACTCCCCACGGCTCACCCCACTTCCTGTGTGATTTCTGCAGTGCCCCCAGGGACTCAGGACCTGACCCGAAGCGCAGCCAGGGCAAGCGCAGCCAGGGTGCAGCCAAGGGCAGCGAGTCCAGAGGCTGCCAGTGCCTGGGCCGGTGGCCAGCTCACCTCTCCAGCTCTTTCCGCGTGGCCCGTGGCCCATCCGCTGGCTGGGGGAGGCCCGTGACGGGAGCATCTCCAATCCCCCGTGAGCCAGGAGGTGTGGGCAGCCACTGCGGGCGGGATAGGGGCAGAGCATGTCCAGGGCCACCTTCGGGGTCCCACCCAGGAGCACGGACTTCAGATAACCTGAAGGGGACTTGGGGGGCTGCTGCAGACATGAGGGGTACACCACTGTTGAACACTTCCCCTGCATCTCTCTCTCTCTTTTTGTGGTACTGGGGATTGAACCCAGGGGCATTTTACCTCTGAGCTACACCCCCAGCCTGATTTTATTTTTTTATTTTGAAACAGGGTCTCACTAAGTTGCGGAGGGCCTCACTAAGTAGCTGAGGCTGGCCGTGAACCTGCGATCCTCCTGTCTCAGCCTCCCAAGTACTGGGATTACAGGCGTGCACCACTGCACCCAGCCATCAACTCACTTTTAAAACCTTTTTTTTTTTTTTGGTGGTACTGCGGATTGAACCCAGGGGCATTCTACCTCTGAGCTATATCCCCAGTCCTTTTTATTTTTTGCTTTGAATCAGGGTCTCACTAGGTTACTGAGAGTCTCACTATTTGAGGCTATCGTCAAACCTGCAATCCTCCTGTCTCAGCCTCCCAAGTACTGGGATTCCAGGCGTGCACCACCAAGCCAGACTCCTGCAGGCATCTCTTCGGAACAAGAGCCAGACCCCTTTCTCTAAGGAGCCAGAGTGACTGTGTCCCCCCACCCCCCGGCATTTGGGGTGGCCGACTCTGCAACTCTGTGGGTGTAGACATGCGTCAGGCTGGGGGTCACATAGCGCAAATTCCAACCCAAAGGCGAGGATCAGGAGCCAGCGATGCATCCTGTCGGCGTGAATCACTGCAGCGCTCCCACTGTTCACGGCTGCGGTAAGAGCCTTCTCATCCCTCCCGTGGCAACCATGGGTTTACAGTACAGGCTCAGCAGGGGATCGAGTGGTTCCCAGAGGCACCCTTGATTCCTGCTCTAGGGGTACATTAGTCAGGGGCAGACACAGTCCCCAAAATTCCTGGCACATAACAATGACAGTCGGCAACATGCCATGCCTTGCGGTGGGGACCGCCTGGGTGCAGACGTGTGGGTGTAGACGGGAAGGCTTCCTGGAGGAGTCTGCCGTTTGTCCCCAGCAGTGGACAGCCACTGAAGTGCTAATCAGGGGGACTATCCGATGTGCATCTTGAAGGCTGGGCCCAGGGACAGTGTGGAAAGGGATTGGAGTGCGCACAGTGGGCGCCAAGGCCAGGCGGGAGCTGCGGCAGCTTGGATTTGGTGTGGCCTCCAAGGAGAGACGCTGGTGGTGGAGATACTGGAGCAGCCAGCTGGCTGGGGGGCACATGGGCTTTGGGGAGAGGGGGAAGGCGAGGCAGCTGCCTCCTGGGGGTCTGGTTAAGGGAACTGTGGTGTCAATCAATCCAACTAACTCTAGGATGGGGAGATAGAAAGAAAAATCTGTAGCCAGGCATGGTGCTGCACGCCTGGAATCCCAGTACTTGGGAGGCTGAGGCAGGAGGATCGCAGGTTCAAGGCCAGCCTCAGCTACTTAGCAAGACTCCATTTCAAAATAAAAAATAAAAAGGGCTGGGGATGTAGCTTGGAGGTGGAATGCCCGGGTTCAGTTCCTGGTAGAACACACGCACGTGCACACACACACACACACACACACACACACACATGTCCCTTCCCTGGCTTCAGAAGCAACAAGAGGGCTCTGTCTTCTTTCCTTCTTTCACTTCTAGCGCCCAGAGGACTTGGAGGATGGAGATAGGGAAAGAGCCCTTTGGAGCAGCCTCTACCCCGGAGACCGTCTGTCTGCTGGGGAAGATGGCGGACGGTGAGATCCTATCAAGACGTGAGCCTGAGGGGCTGAGGTAGCAGGACAGAAGCCCAGCATTGGGGAGATGAGGTTTCTGTTTTGTTTCTGCAGTGCTGGGGATGGAACCCCGGGCCCCACAAGGCCAGGCAAGTGCTCGCCACTGAGCGCATCCTGGCCCTGGGCCGAGAGTCTCTTCCCTCTCACAGCGGCCGAGGCTCAGCGCTGAGCGGAGGACTTGCAGGCACGGAGGCCACTGTCCTATTCTGTCACACTGTCATGGAGGCCGCGGTCACAGTGGAGGTCAGTGTTTGAGTAGGACCCTGACGGCCGCAGCTTTGTTGATGGCAGCAGTGTGGTGAGGACAGCAACTCATGGTTCTAGCAGTAACCGCCGGATTCATAATAATACCAGTTGGGTGCGGTATGCACGCCTGTCAGCCTAGTACTTGGGAGGCTGAGACAGGAGGATCGCAGGTTCAGGGCCAGCCTCAGCAACTTAGCAAGAGTTTTAGGCACCTAGTGAGACCCTGTTTCAAAACAAAATAATAAAAAATAAAGGGCTAGGGGTGTAGCTCAGTAGAATGCCTCTGAGTTCAATCCCCAGTACCACACACACACAAAATAGTAAGACCAACTCTCACCGTTAATACCAGTGAGACCAACACTCGCTATGATGGCGCCGCCATTCACGGCACCACATCTGCGAAGATCCTTCCAGACTCGCTCCCTGCAGCAGCCCTGTCCATGCATACAAACGCATATTCATTCAACAGACGCACACGTAGTCCCCGCCAGGTGCCCGGCGCTCTGCCGAGCACCCCAAGGACCAGATAAGAAGCACATGGCTGGGCCCGGGCCACCCCACCCTGCCCAGTGTACTGGACGCTCAGTCTGTTCTTGGCCCCTAAACAAATCCATCCTCCAACCTTCCCCTCTAGACCAGTTACATAAGTGTTCCCCGAGGCCTGGAAACTTCCACATGTCCATGCGGCCCGCCCACCAGCTGCTCCTGGGATGTCAGCCACAGCCACCTCCGGGACACAGAGCAGCTGTCAGGAAAGCCGAGCCTCTCAGTATGAGTCCCAGCCTGGCCCAGAGCAGCCTCTGAGCGCCCAGCCCAGAGAGCGGAGCCGGGGCTCCGTGACCCTAAACATCTGGGCCCGGGCCTCAGAGGACGCAGGCAGGTGGCCTCCCAGCAGGAACAACGGGCCCTTGTCTCTCTCTTTCTGTCTGGACACGTTCCTGGTGCCCAGGCCCCCCTCACAGCCCCGATCCAGGATCTGCCAGGCTCCCTCCAGCCCTCCCCTGGGAAGCTGCGGACGTGCTCAGTCGGCCTGGAGCCATACTCCTGAGGCGGCCTCGGGCAATTTTGATGCAAGAGTTCCTCAGATCACACTTTGACATGGATGGTGTACTCTCATTTCATGGTCTATACACAGGGAGGATAGTTTATCTCTACCTATAGGTACATAGATGATCGATAGACTGATACATACTCATACATGTGTTAGTGTCCGGGGGCTGACATAACATAGTACCACAAATCGGGGGCTTAAAACCACAGAAATGTCTTCTCTCCCAGTTAGCGGGGCTGGAAGTCTGAGCCCAGGCATGGGTGGGCCAGCGGCTCCCTCTGCAGCCTCCAGGGGAGGTGACTGCAGCATCCCTCGCCTTGTGGCCTCACCGTGCTCCTGTCTCTGCCTTCGTCTTCATGTGGCTCCTCCTCTGCGTCTGTTCTCTTCTGTCCTATTTATTTATTTATTTTTGCGGTACCGGGGATGGAACCCAGGGGCATTCTACCTCCGAACTATACCCCCTGGCTCTATTTTTTATTCTTTATTTTGAAACCAGGTCTTACGAAGTTGCAGAGGGCCTCACTAAGTAGCTGAGGCTAGCCGCGAACCCAGATCCTCCGGTCTCAGCCTCCCAAGTACTGGGATAACAAGCGTGCGCCACCAAGCCCAGCTTATTTATTTATTTATTTACTTATTTATTTATTATTTTGTGGTGCTGGAGATGGTACCCAGGGGCATTCTACCTCCAAGCTATACCCCCAGCCTTATTTTATTTTATATTTTGGAACAGAGTCTCCCTAAGATGTTGAGGGCCTCGTTAAGTTGCTGAGGCTGGCCACAAACCTATGATCCTCCTGTCTCAGCCTCCCAAGTACTGGGATTCCAGGTGTGTGCTACCACACCCAGCTCTCTCTGTCTCTTATTTATTTATTTATTTATTTATTTATTTATTTATTTGGCGGTCCTGGGGGTTGAACCCAGGGGCATTCTACCTCCAGGCTATACCCCCAGCCCTATTTTTTATTCTTTATTTTGAAACAGGGTCTCACTAGTTGCGGAGGGCCTCACTAAGTAGCTGAGGCTGGCCGTGAACCCAGATCCTCCGGTCTCAGCCTCCCAAGTACTGGGATTACAAGCGTGTGCCACCACACCCAGTTCTCTGTCTCTTATAAGGGTGCTCATCATTAGATTTCAGGCCGCCCCTATCCAGGCTGATCTCATCTCAAAATTCTTTGCCGGCAAAGATTGTCTTACAAATGAGGTCACGTTTACGGATTCCAGGGGTTAGGATGTGGACATATCTTTTTGTAGATCATCATTCAACCTGGTACGTGTTATATAATATAAACTAATATAATGAAAACAGGCCTTCAAGGGCCGAGACAGGGAAGAGCCCGGAGCTCCGTCCCTCCCAGCCCCTCCTCCAGGTGGGCGGGCTTTGTGCCACAGCCAAGCACAGCAGCCAATCAAATGATGGGGTGCTCTTGCCTCTGGGTCGCCTGTTAGGTCTGTGCAGTCCCACGCTCTGGCGGCCTCCCTCCTTCCTCCTGGCCTCTCCTCCCTGACTCCTTTTCTAGCCCCAGTGGTCAGGCCCAGCCCTGGGCCTCTTGCCTTCTCATCAGACTCACGGACCTCGAGAGTCACCTCATCCCTGGCTGGAGGCGGCATCGGCTGCGGGGACCCCCACCCCGTCTTCGGCTCTTACATCTTCTGAGTTCCAGGCCACATTGCCACCCGGCCACAGGCCGTCTCTGTACTCAGCTGCCTGGCTTTCAAAGCAGAGAGCCTCTTAGCTGTCCACACCACCAATGCCTGTCTGTAGAGTAGGGACGACAAGAGCTCATTCCTGTCCAGGGATGAGCCATGGGGTTGCGTGTCAATGCCCCCAGGCAAGGACACTTGGGCCTTGCACTTATCCTTACTAAGGTGCAAATGGCTGATAGCAGATCAGTGCCCAAAGAGAGCAAGCATGAGCACCCTGCCCTTGGGGTCAGGGAGCAGGGTTCCCAGCTCTCAAAGGAGGCTGTGCAGAACTGCCTGCCGCTAGGGGGCAGCAGAGCACCGGGGACCGTCAGGGCCGCCCTCCTCCTCCTGCAGTCTAGACCACTCCATCCATGCATCCTGGAACCAGGTGGGGGTCCAAAGGGGCCCCCCAAAAAGCAACACCCTCACTTCTCAAAGGGCATTCTGCCCAGGTAGAGACCTCAGCACCTTCCCTGTTAGCCAAGATGGGGTGCTAGGTGCAGACCCATCCCATGGACTCTCCGTGCTCGGGGGCAGTGGATCCCACAGCGGGCCAGCAGCACCAGCCTGGCTGGGAGCTTTGGGAATGCAGATTCTCGGGCCCTGCCCCGAACAAGGGTGGGAGTCTCGGGGCTGCGGGGGCATGAGGAGCGGGAGTGACTGCTGATGGAGACGGGGTATCTTTGGAGAGTGATAAAATTTGCAAAACCTGATTGTGATGCTGCTTGCATAACTCCCTGGGTGTCTAAGCACCGCCGAATTGTATAGGTTTAATGAACAAATTGTGTGGTGTGCAAATTCTATTTAAAGAGCTATTTAAAAAATTCATGCTTCCCCCATGGAATCCTCTAAATCTATTTTTACTGTTAATGAGGGAATATGGGCTGCCCCATGAACATTGTAGTATTTCCCCAATTAATCCCTAAGAAAAAAGGTTAGAAAAGACACTGCATTTGGGCCTGAGGCTCTGTCCTGGGCCTGCTGTGAGTGGCCAGGCCTTTAACACAGCAAAGCAGAGCTCCGCGCTGAATCGTGGACTTTTTTTTTGTACTGGGGATTGAACCCAGGGCATTCTACCTCTGAGCCGCTACACCTCCGGCCCTATTTTATTTTTTATTTTGAAACAGAGTCTCGCTAAGTTGCTGAGGGTCTCGCTAAATTGCTGAGGCTTGCCTCGAGCCTGTGATCCTCCTGTCTCATTCTCCCAAGTACTGGGATTACAGGCATGCGCTACTGCTCCCAGCTTATGGACTTTTTTTTGGTAGTACTGAGAATTGAACTCAGGGACATTCTACCTCCAGGCTACACCCCCAACCCTATTTTATTTTTTATTTTGAAACAGAGTCTCACTAAGTTGCTGAGGTTCTTTCTAAATTGCTGAGTCTGACCTCAAACCCGTGATCCTCCTGTCTCAGTCTCCCAAATACTGGAATTACAGGTGTGCACTACCACAGCTGGCTTGTGGACTTTTTTAAAGGGCACAGATTTCGCGGTTGAATTTGGCTGTAAAATTGTAGAGTCCAAGATGGGCGCGGTGGTGCACACCTGTAATCACAGTACTTGGGAGGCTGAGACAGGAGGATTGCAGCCTCAGCAACTTAGTGAGGTCCTGTTTCAAAATAAAAAATAAAAAGGGCTGGGGGTGTATCTAAGGAGGCAGAATGCCCCAGGTTCAATTCCAAGTACCAAAAAATAAAAAAAACATGATATAGACCTCGAGGGAGGTCAACCCCTTTTAGTTTCTTGGGTGGGGGTGGGGTCATTATCTATCACCAGAAAATTCCAGCGGCTTCAGGCCCAGAGAGGCAGACTCAGAGTCCACAGTGCCCTTGAAGGCAGGGCCAGAGGTCTGCTGCCGGGCCTGCCAGGCCTTATCTTCAGCAGGGCCCTGCTCCAAATGTCTGTGCTGAGTCCCAGAAGGCCAGGCGGCCCAGGCCCCCTGTGCAGAGGAAAAGTCTCCCCTCCCTGCCTGCCAGAGGAGAGTCGGCGAGGGCACAGTGGGGCCCTCTGCCTCCCGTGCAGGCCCTCCCGTGGGGTCCCCTCCCTATCACTTTGGCCTTCAGGCTGAGGGTGGCCCTGGGGCCCTGGCTGCCTGGGCAGGCTCCTCCTGCCTCACCTGCACGCACCCCAGTGCCCAGGTCCCTGCTCTTGGCAATTCCCCTCCAGGGCCTCATCCCCCACGGGAAGGGCGAGGAGACTCACAGGGCTATTGGCGACTGTCGCACCTCGAGGGGTGCACCTTCTGCTGCTTCCCCTCCTCCCTGCCTGGAACCTTCCAGATGCCCGGGTTCCTCTCAACGCCACCGTCCTCCCCCTCCCTGTAGCCTGGTTGCCTGTCGGCCTTGCTGCGCTCTCCGGGGACAGGGCTCAGGCCGCGGCCCCCCTGCACAGCACACCCCATCTGGCCTTGTGAGATGTTCACCAGTGTGGGCGCGTGTCCAAGCCTCCCCCATCGCTCGGTGGACAGCGGGAGGCTGGCAGACAGGCCGCTACGCCATTTGTTTTGTTTGTGGTACTGGGGATGGAACCCAGGGATATTCTACCTCTGAGCTACACCCCCAGCAATATTTTATTTTTTATTTGGAAACAGCATCTCACTAAGTTGCAGAGGGCCTCACTAAGTTGCTGAGGCTGGCTTCGAACCTGCGATCCTCCTGTCTCAGCCTCCCAAGTACTGGGATTCCAGGAGTGCACCAACACACTCAGTTCACGACTCTGTTTTACAGGAAGGAAACTGAGTCTTGGGGCCCAGGCTCAGGGCCAGCCTATCCTCCTTGGCTTTGCCAGGTTCGGAGGAGGCTGAGGGTGGTGAACGCCCCTTTGAAAGGACGCCATTTGGACGGCGCTCCGGCTGAGCAGGCAAGAAGTCATGGCTCTTTGGGCCTTGAAGAGCTTGACCCAGGCTTGGCGTCTGCAGATTCGTCGGTCCTGGGCCGCAGCTGGGCCCCTGGCCTCACCACAGACCGGCTCCAGCTCCGTTCATCTTCCCTGTCAGCAAAAGAGGGAGCGGCGCTGGGGAGCCTGAGGGCCACCCTACTGGAAGACAATGGGGACACGTGCGACCTGGGGAGCCACTGGGGACCCCGCAGCCCAGTTCCTTGTCTCTAAGAGGGGAATGGCGCATAATGGCCGTCCTCATCCGGCAGGGCGCTTGCGGTGCTCAGGAAGGGTGGGCACAGCGCCACCGTGGGAAGCCCCTCATTTGTAAAACACCATCCGAAACCCCCAAGAGCCCAGCGTGTCCCTCGCTGGGCCAGCGTCTGAGGTCCACGTGGGTCTGCAGGTGGAGATCAGAGTGGGCAGGGCCGCTCCTTCTGGAGGCCTGTTCCCCGCCTCTCTGACTCTCAGAGGTGCCCACAGCACTTGGCTTGTGGCCCCTTCCCCCATCTTCCCCTCCATCTCCTGTCACCACATGGCCTCGTCCTTTACTCTGCCCTCCTGCCTCCTCCTCTTAGCAGAACTCATCAATAAACCTGGCACGGTGGTGCACACCTGTGACCCAGTACTTGGGAGGCTGAGACAGGAGGATCACAGGTTGGAGGCCAGTGCACAATAACTTGGCGAGATTGTTTCAAAATAAAAAGGGCTGGGGGCGTAGGTCACAGGCAGAACACCCCTGGGTTCAACCCCCGGTGACACACACACACACACACTCTGCGATGGCCTTGGTCCCACCCAGGATGTTCCCCAACTCACACACAGTCAAAGAGTCCCTTTGGTCATGCACGGTCCCACACGTACAGGTCCGGGCCTGGAGCGGACATCTCTGGGGCCGATACTCCACCGGCCACACACTCCCTGGTCTGCGCCTGCGGAGCCGGGCCGGGCAGCCTCTGCCTGATCATGCTGTTAGATAACACTTGCGTTCATGTGACTCCAGCTCTTGGGTGTTAATACAGCGGCTTCCCTCCAACAGCCGTCAGCATTCACCCCCGCCCTCGGAGCATAGAGCACCTCAGCTTTCACTGAGCCCGGAGCGCTCCGCTCTACAGGACATTTCCCAGCCTCCTTTGCAGCGAGCGGTGGCCATATGTCTAGCCAATGGAGTGTGAGCAGAAGCAATCCGTACCACTTCTAGAAAGGACATGGGCTCCCTTTGCCTTTTCCTGTCCTCACTATCTGGAATATAGACATGATGGCAGGAACCAGCGCAACCACTTTGAATCCAAAGGTAAGAGCCACATGTTAAAATATACAGAGTGGCCTACGGCCCTGGACCAGCTCCCTCTGGGCTGTGAAAGGGATGTAAATGCCCACCTTATTCCAGCCGGCATATGAGGGGGCCTGTTAATTAATTTATTTTTTGCAGTACTGGGATTGAACCCAGGGGCATTCTACCTCCGGGCCACACCCCCAGCCCTATTTTTTTATTCTTTATTTTGAAACAGGGTCTCACTAAGTTGCAGAGGGCCTCACTAAGTAGCTGAGGCTGGCCGCGAACCTGCAATCCTCCTGTCTCAGCCTCCCAAGTACTGGGATTACAAGCGTGCATCACCATGCCTGGCTATGAGGGGGTCTTTTTGCTGCTGCAGCTCACGCTAGACCTGTGTGTCTGAGGTGTGCCCGGTTCCTCACATTGCCAGTGGACTCCGCGGGCCGCGGCCTCCTGCACCTCACCAGCGCTGGGATGGTTGATCCTACTCACAGGTAGGATGATCAACTCCTCTGACCCAGGCCCGGGAGGGGGCCTCTCCGCGAGGCACATGCTGGGAGCCACCAGCAGCCTGGGCATCACCGCCCCTGGGAGCTCCTTGGAGACACAGAGGCTCTGCTGCCGCCCCAACCTTCTGCATCTTCAGCAAGGCCCCAGTCCATCGGGGTACATGTCACCGCTGGGGACGCTGTCTGCACTCTGGTTGCTGTCTCCCCCGCCCGGCCTCACTTCCCCAGTCCTTCCCATGTCTCCTGGGAGCATCCTTCTCCCCTTCAACTATCTGTACCCTAACCCTTGCTTCAGGCTCTGCTGCTGGGGCACTCAGCCTAAAGCGCGAGGAAGAAGGTGGGCTGGTGTCTAGGGACTCAGCCCCCCTTTAAACTGGCCCTGACTTTTCTAGAAGATTCTTGGAATCTTGGGGTCCCCCTCCCCTGAAGCTAGCTGGTCCAGGCCTGTGCTGGGTCCTGGCCTCGAGTCAGAGCCTGGGTGACAGCTGAGAAGCTGGGGGTTTGGGAGTTGCCCCAAACACATAACTTATCCCACAGCTCTGCCTCCCCCGCCCCTCTGACCCCTGCATCTGCCAAGGTCACAGCCAGGGCGGGCGGGCCGTGCCCTCGGCCATACTGCTTCTCCCTGCCCCGGGCTGGGCCGCAGCCCCCTGCCCACTGCCAGGCACCTCCAGGCCCCATGAACTCGGCGCAGCCTCCGGCCCACCTGCTCGGCCTGGCTTCTGGCCGGGCCTGCGTTGCTTGGCTGGGATTCCAGGGCCAACTCTGGCCCGCTGGCCCGCCTGCCCTGGCTCTGCCGCCCACACCTGCTCCGCAGGGCTCACCTCGGGCTGCTCTCTTGGCCTCAAGCCCCAGCCTCCCTCCTCCTACCGCCCGGAGGAGCTGATGGGGGTGAGAGGCACGGGCGGGTTCCTGCGCTCCGACCTGGTGAGGGCCTTGGCCCAGCCGGCCTGACGCTCCGTCAGCGCAGTCTCTCCAGCCCACAGCCTGCTCAAGGCCGAGCCCAGGGGCCTCGCATCCCACAGAAACAGGGCCTCTGGGGCGCAGCTTCCAGGCCCCCCGCCCTCTGCACCCCCCTCCTGCAGTCGCGGCAAAATTCCAGCTCCCCTCCAAACTGCCCTGATTGCCTGGCACCCCGCCCTGCTCAGTCCTGACCCAGAAACCCCTTCCCCGCCTCTGAACATGTCAGTCTCCACTCACCAGAAGTTCCCTTTCTCCAACTAACTTCACAGAATCAGCCAAAGACATTTGGGGGGGTCAGGGCCATAAAAGACAGAACTGTGTGGTTTGCAAACTGCCGTTCTCTAAGGAGCCCAGTCCCTTCAGATGACAAGATTCTTTCCAAATCGAAAGACAACTAACTCTGCCTGGTTTTTTTGTGTGTTTGTTTTGTTTTGTTTTGTTTTGGTACTGGGGATTGAAACCAGAGGCATTCTACTTCCAAGCTACACCCCCAGCCCTTTTTATTTTTTATTTTGAAACAGGGTCTCACTGGGTTGCTGAGGGTCTCGCTACATTGCCGAGGCTGGTCTTGAACCTGTGATCCTCCGGTTTCAGCCTCTCAAGTGCTGGGATTACTGGCATGCGCCACCGCGCCTGGCTTCTGCCTGCAGCTGACAGGATCCTTGAGCTCTTGAAGCCCTCCTCCCTCCGTTGGTTTCATCTGTGACAGATCACATTCCCATCCAACGCTCGCATCTGGGGCTGTCTGTTCCTTCCGGACTCTCAACTGATTTATGACATATAGTGAGGAGAATCCCTTAGCCTTCAAACTGTTTCCATCTTATAAATAATAACTGCTACCATTTGGAAGTGTTTACGATGTGGATGTGCCACACCCAGTCTCAGCTAATGCGCATTACATCCCTATAATGGGGACTGACTACTGTTTCCATTTTATAGATGAAGAAACAGGGCTCAGAGAGGTTAAATAATTTGGCCAATGGCACACAGCAGGGGCCAGAGGTGCCCTGGGGGACTCGTCCGGGCTGTCTGAGACTCCTCTTGGAATCAGCCTTTATTCTACCCTTCTGTCTTCTTGTGGGTTCTGTTTTTCCAAATCAAAACCAGTTGTTGTTTTGGGTTTGGATGGGTCCTGGTAGGACCTTCCCCTGGCAGAAGAGACGAGGCCTTTCCAGAACAAATGGAAATGTTGACACGCGGCCCGTCAAGCGCCGCAGCGGAGATACGTCATACGGAATAACGCCGGAGCCGCTGAAATGAATCTGTGTGGGCAGCAGAGCTGAACCCCCAAATTGCTTCCAGCCCCTTTAGAAACATTTCCCCCCTCTTTTTTCGTGTTTGTTTGTTTCAATTTTTTTTTCTTGCACAAATTTTCCAGCCCTGGCTTCTGAGAGGCTGTTAGTGGGTCGCGAGTGAGTCTGCTAACCTCCATGCTAACTCAGGCCTGTCTTACTTTATTTATTTATATTTTGTGTGTGGTACTGAGGATTGAACCCAGGGACACTCTACCTCCGAGCTACACCTCCAGCCCTTTTTTAAATTTTTCGTTTTGAAACAAGGTCTTGCTAAGTTGCTGAGGGTCTGGCTATATGGCTGAGGCTGACCTTGAACCTACGATTCTCCAGTCTCAGCCTCCCAAGTACTGGGATTACAGGCATGTGCCACCACGCCTGGCTCACACTTGTCTTTATCCAGGAAAAGTCACCAAGACTGGTGGGCAGTGTTGTTCCAATGTCTTGTAGCTCCTTGGGGGTCCCCATGCAGGATTTCAGATTTGGGGGCCCTCCATACAGTGCCCACAGGCCACTCTGGCATGGCGTGGGCACTCAGAGCTAGTCCTCAAGACTCTTAAATTATTAATTTATTAGTTTGTACTTATTTTATTAGAAGAATAAAATTCAATTACTTTTTAGGTTAATAAAATTATTACTATTTTTTTTTTTTTTGCAGTACTGGGGACTGAACCCAGGGGCATTCTACCTCCGAGCTACATCCCCAGCCCTACTTTGTATTCTTTATTTTGAAACAGGGTCTCACTAGTTGCGAAGGGCTGGCTGGTCTCGAACCTGCGATCCTCCTGTCTCAGCCTCCCAAGTACTGGGATTACAAGTGTGCGCCACCACGCCCGGCTTACACATTATCGTATGTTCTATAAATGTCATTTTCTTATACTACTTAGTAATGATTCCCACTAACCTCAGGCACTGTGTCACAAAGATACACTGGCTGGCCAGGTCTGTCCCGGACCTGTTGAGGCCCAACCCCAGCTCTTGCTGCTCCAGCCCCAGGTGGCCTGGGCCAGGGCTGCCTCGGTACAGCCAAGCATTCCTCCCTCCTGGCCCAGGTCGATCTCGAGTCTCTTGCCTCTGGGTAGAAGGTGATGCATCTGTCAGACAAGTGGCATTGTGCTGTGTAACAAACCAACCCCAAACCCCAGTGCCTAAACAGTGACAACCTGCCCTTGCTCACGATCCAGGCCCACTACAGGTGAGGGGGACGTTGTGTTCACCACGGATACTCGGCCCGGCCTGGCCCGGGCAGCAGCCATATCTCCACTGCTGCCCACAGACCTGCCTGGGCTCTCCCCACTGTGCGCCTGGCTCTGGCCAGGCCTCAGAAGTTGGGAGAGGGGAGAGGGGAGGGGCGGAATCCTGATTACCTTCCCAAAGCATCCTGGAGGGACCTCAGATCTTAGATGTGCATGTGTGGTTTACTGTACAGACAGACAGACAGACAGCCGATCTTAGATGTGCATGTGTGTGGTTTACTGTACAGATAGACAGCTGATCTTAGATGTGCATGTGTGTGGTTTACTGTACAGACAGACAGACAGACAGCCGAGAACAAAGATGCAGGAATGGCTACTGCAAATCCCCCTCGTCTCAGAATGCAGACAACGCAGCGGCCACACAGGGGACCACACATGGTGGCGGCTCTGCTGGAGGCTCTAGACATTTATCACAAACCACCGCAGGTCGGATGCCACCGCGCACACCGCTCCAAGCACGCACAGCCTTCCGCAACGAGACCTCCGTCAGCGGCTTGTCTCCTTCGTTTCAGGCAGGGTGAATGGAACCCACTGGAGTTTTCTGGAAAGAAGGAAGAGGGGGTTTGGACCTGGACTCAGTTCTTCCCCCGCCCCTGTTCCTCAGTCTCCTCATCTGGGGAGGGAGCCGCAGCAGCGTGGGGGAGCCCGCGAGGTGACGCTGTCCGCGTGCACCTGTTTGAACTTCAAAACAAAGGCGCCTCCCACAGAAAAGCATGGGAATCGGAGCCCCCTTGTAAAGAGTGATTTTCTGGAAAAGTCAGATAAAGTCAAAGATGCTGGGCTCAGGCCGGCGGACGCACCTGCCTGCCGCGTCGGCAGGAGCTGCCTGGCAGTGCGGTGTGGAGCGTGCCAGGCATGGCGCTCGGGGAGACCGCTAGCACTCTGCGCAGCCTCTGGGCTGAGACGTGGGACAGACCAGGCCCTTCCAGGGCGAATCTTAAAACCCTTCCCTAAGTTGGTCATAGTGTCCCAGATCAGGGTCCCCATCTCCACACCAGCGCACCCATCCTGTGGACCGTGACAGGAAGACAGACCACACCCCCAAACCCTGTTCCCGATGTCCCTCCCCGCCCCTCTGAGGAGCCCTGCTAGGTTTGGGCTGTCGAGCAGGCTGGTGGGGGAGGGAGGGGGTCTGATCCTGTGGAAATTTCCTAGCAGGTTTCATTTGGAAGCAAAGGTTTGGCAGACCTGGCACCGTCTCCTTGGCTACACAAGCCCTCTTTGAAGAGAGCCATAAACAGCAGCAGAAGGACGGGATGCTTTAGAGCAGCTGGTTTTAGCGGCTCCTCTGCTTCCAGAAGGAGTCGCCAAGGCAGGCCCAGGCGACCCGGGCCATGTGGAACTCTACTCAGTTCACCTGTCCTTCCCCCAACACCGCCCCGGGATGTCCTCGCCCGGACCCCTGGAAGAGGGGGACTTGCAGGTGCGGGAAGGTTAAGGCCTTGCAGACCCAGGGGGAGCAGCCGGGTCCCCCAGGTGGGCCTCATCTAATCAGAATCCTTAAAATTGGAGAACCTTCCTCAGCTGTGGGGAGAGGGCGTCATGATGATGGAGGCTCGAGGGAGGTCTCGCTGGCAGCTTCGGAGGTGGGGGAGCCGAGGAATGTGGGCGCCTGTGGAGAAGCTGTGGAAGGCGAGGAAACAGTCCCCGGGGCCCCCAGAAGGAACCGCCTGCCCGCACCTTAGCCCCACGCGACTGCGCTGGACTTCTGACCTGCAGGGTCATAAATGATAAGCGTGTTGTCGGAGCTGCTGAGCCACGAGCGTCCGTTGCAGCGGCCACAGAAGGTCCCCGCACCCTCCCTGAGCACCTCCTGGGCCGGTTCCCCAGAGGCCACCTGTAGTCCTCGTGTTGCAGATGAGGAAACTGAGGCCTCATGAAGTGAACCGACATGCTGCGAGGGCTGAGCTGGGCGAGAACTCTGGGCTGACCTCCCGCCCAAGCCTGCAGTGGCTCTCAGGTACGGTGGGCGTGTGACTGTCCCTCTGGGCAGGGGAGGGCTGGGCAAGGAGCGCCTGCGGGCAGCAGGTGTTGCAATGTTCGCCCTCTCGCCCCTGGTCCCAAACGTCAGGGTCCCAGCCCTAGCGTGGCTGCGGGCGGGTGCTCTTTCTCCCTGATGCCATTGTAAAGCCGTTGTAAATTAACCCCGGGCTCCCGTGGGCACAGTACTCCCCCACTCTGCGCCATCTTGTTGAGAAAAGTAGAATTGGGTCAGAGACCCTGGCTCTTCGTGTCGGCCCTGACCGATCGCTGTGTGACCTCGGGCCAGTCACTGCGCCTCTCTGAAGGTGTGTCATTTGGGTTGGCAGGGCTCTCGAGGCCCCTGCAGCACTGACCCCGGGGAGCTGACTCGGGTCCCTGCCCAGAGGGCCGAGGATCAAGCTGGGCTGCAGGCCGCTGTAGTGGCCTCCCAGGTCATGGTCCAAAGGACAAAAGCACCCCTCTCTCCACACCATGGCTTCTCGCTCTCACTCCTCTTGTGGCTGGACAGGGCTGGGCGCTGAGCTCCCTCCCAGGGAGGACTCAGGTCCAGGTGCGGCCCTGGCCTGGCCCTGTGGTCCTGGTGCCACCGGCGAGCTGACCGACCACTCGTGGAAGGACACGAGCAGGGCTTCCAGCTGCCCAAGGAGGCGGGATGGCCGAGGTGTCCCCAGAGGTCCCTGGTGTCCCCCAGGCCAGGACAAGCTACTCCTCAGCTTGGCTTTCTCACGCTCTGCTGGCAGAGGCGAGGACATGAGGTGTGCCCCGTGCGGTTGCTCAGCCGGGTTGAACTGCGTCCCCTGAGGAGACGGGTGCCAGCCCTGTGCCCGGGACCAGAGAATGTGATGTGATTGGGAATGGCATCTGTGCAGACGTGGCCAGGTCAGGGGGCATCCTGGAGTCGGGTGCGTGCTAGTTCAGTGGCAGGCGTCCTTATAAGAGGAGGTTCAGAAACATGGGAGATGTGTCGTTTCTGCTAGCCGGGACACGGGGGCTGGCCGGCAGCGCCAGGCTACAGGCTTCTCCAGGTCTGTCACTCATGACAGTAAGGACTGCCACCCACCCGTCACTTCCAGATTGAAAATTCTGGGGCCTTAGGACTTGGAAGCCAAGTCACGAAATAAATATAAAATTGTGCCAGGCGTGGTGGTGCACGCTTGTAACCCCAGTATTTGGGAGGCAGAGACAGGAGGATCATAGGTTCTAGGCCAGCCTTGGCAACTTAACGAGACCCTGTTTCAAAATAAAAAAGTAAAATAGGGCTGGGGGTATAGCTTGGAGGTAGAATGCCCCTGAGTTCAATCCCTAGTACCACAAAAAAAAAAAAATAGGGCTGGGAATGTAGCTCAGAGGTTGAACATCCCTGGGTTCAACCCTCAGTACCATACACACACACACACACACACACACACACACACACACACACACACATTAAAAAATAAATATAAACTTGTATGCAAGCTGGGCTGGGCATGGTGGCGCACGCTTGTAATCCCAGTACTTGGGAGGCTGAGACAGGAGGATCTCAGGTTCGCAGCCATCCTCAGCTGCTTAGTGAGGCCCTCCACAACTTAGTGAAACCCTGTTTCAAAAATAAAAAATAAAAAAATAGGGCTGGGGGTGTAGCTCGGAGGTAGAACGCCCCTGGGTTCAATCCCTAGTACCACAAAAAACAAACATGTATGCATAATTAGATGGTGTTTTTATTTCTGGTACTGGAAATTGAACCCAGGGGCATTCTACCGCTGAGCTCCACCCCCAAGCCCTTTTTATTTTTTATTTTGAAACAGGGTCTCGCTAAGTTGCTGAGACTGGCCTTGAACCTGTGATCCTCCTGTCTCAGCCTCCCAAGTACTGGGATGACAGGGCATGCGCCACCATGCCTGGCAAGTGAGTTTTTACTGAGGTGTCTGTTTCCCTCCGGCCATATCCTGGACACCTCACCAGCCCAGGGCCGCCAGCGAGGCCTCTGCCAGCAATGGATTCCTCAGAGGAAATAGTAAACCTCACTCAGATTTGACCTGAAATATTAAACCCTGAAAAAGAGATGATTCAGTGTCATGGGACCCTCCCCGGGGCAAAGGCTGGATGGAGAAGAGAGGCTGAGATTTGGAGTCCGGAAGCCAGGCTTGGTTCTGGCTCCGCCCCTCCCTGCCTCTGTGACCTTGGGGACTCAGGTGACCTCCCTGTGCCTCAGTTTCCTCATCTTGGGTGTGGGTAATGGTAGCCCAGACTCTCTGTGTTGTGCTGAGGATCGAGTTACTTGTCAAGCTTCTTTGCCAACGTGGCCCCGTCCAGGGAGGGTCAAGGAAGGAATTGGGGTTTTACCTGTATTTCTCTAAAACACCATCGGGAGCCCACTTAACCCACAATTACGATTCCCAGAATCCCACTCCTTCCCTTCCTGCGTCTCCTCTGTCCTGCAGTGAGCTCGGACCCCCTGGTTCCAGCACCCAGCTTTCTCTCTCTCTCTCTTTTTTTTTTTTTGCGGTACTGGGGATTGAACCCAGGGGCATTCTACCTCCGAGCTACACCCCCAGCCCTATTTTTTATTCTTTATTTTGAAACAGGGTCTCACTAAGTTGCGGAGGGCCTCACTAAGTAGCTGAGGCTGGCGGTGAACCCGGTTCCTCCGGTCTCAGCCTCCCAAGTACTGGGATTACAAGCGTGCACCACCACGCCCGGCTCCCAGCTTTTTCTCTGCCTCTCACCCACCACCTGCCAGCCCAGGCCACCTCGGGAAGATGAGCTCCCTCTCCAGGGGCCTCTTCTAGAATAGGATGCACTACCATAAGGGAAGGGTCCTCACACTGTCCCCTGCCTCCCAGGGTCCCGCTCCCCCCAGCTCTGCCCAGAGCCGGAGGCAGCCCGTGGGCGCAGAGCTGCAAAGCTGGTCAGAGAGGGAGGGAGGCTGGGTGGGCAGAGCCCGCTGTCACCAGTGGGGGACCCGGGACAGAAGGCTCTGTGTGCGCGTGCCTGTGGGACCTGCCACCCGCCCAGCCCCATTGCATAGCCCCTCTGCGAAGCCCTCGTTCTCTTGAGAGTTTGCCCTTGGCAAGTCTCCCCAAAAGAGAGGGGAGAGGGCAAACCCCGCCCCAAGGCTCATGGCTGGCCACCGCAGAGGCCTCCCAGGCTGGGGTCAAGGGCCCTGGGTGGCCCTGGGTGGCTGGCTCTTCCCTCCATCGCAGAAGGGCCTTGGGTGTCCCCTCCTGACAGGTTCATGGTGCACGTTCAAGCCAAGCTCCCAGGGCTCAGCCTCCATCTGCACCTGCCCTCACCCCACACCGAGGTCCCCAGAGCACCGGGAGGCAGGGTGCTTCCTCTCCATGAATCCCCGACCCTGACCTCTGGGGACGCTGTCCTCTCGTATGTCCCTCTCCAGCCTGACCTCGGGGCCACAGGATTCGGGGGCAGCCCAGGCCCCCATGGAAGCTGTGTGACCTGGGGGTGCGCTGGCCCCCGGCTTCCTGGCCTGGGTGATGGGTGCGATTCCCTCCAGCGCCCCCTCCTGGGGAGGGTGGGCCACAACACCGTCAGGTGCGATCAAGATGGTGTTAATGACCGTATGTCGCTGGCTATCAGTCATTCCCTCGCCATGCACCATGCTTATTAAGTGTGCCCGGCGGCCATACTAGGAGTGGAGCCACTCTGGTGGCAGAGGGTGGCGTGGCACCTGTCATGGTGTAAGGGGGGTGTGGGCCTGCAGGGCTCAGAGCAGGGACTGATGCTGCCTGAGGTGACCAGGGAAGGCTGCTGGAGGAGGTGGCATCTGAGCCAGGCTGTCACTGTGACGAGAAGCAGCCCCTGGTCCACTGGTTAACAAACATCGATGGCGCCCACAGAGCACAATGCTGTGTTAGGAGGGGGAGGCACCAGGTGCCAGCCAGGCGGTATGCAGCCAGGAGAGTGCGGAGGACGCCCTGAACCTCCCTTCCCCAGCGGCACGGGGTGTGGGGTGCAGCAGGCCAGGTGTGGGGCTGGGCACACCTGAGGGCCACAGCCAGGGGCCGGGCAGTAGGGCAGGAGAGGTGGAGCCCTCTGGTGGTGACATGGAAGAACCTCCCAGACAGCTGGGGAAGGGGATGCAGAGAGCTGAGCAGTGCCACGCCGCCATCTGTGTGACCAGCACACACGTGTACACGTATACGTGTGTTAGTATGTGTGTGTGCCCACCACAACCACACATTCAATCTTAAAAAGCATGCATGTAGCCAGGCGTGGTGGCACACGCCTGGAATCCCAGTACTTGGGAGGCTGAGACAGGAGGATCGCAGGTTTGAGGACAGCTTCAGCAAGTTGTGAGACTCTCAGCAACCTAGCGAGACCCTGTTTCAAAATAAAAATAAAATAGGGCTGGGGGTGTAGCTCAGAGGTAGAACGCCCCTAGGTTCAATCCCAGTGTTGCAGATGGTGTTGATTGATCGATTGATTGATTAGAAGTCTCTCGCATAAACGACAATGGAGTCAAAATAGTTCTTGGAGAAACAAGACAGCTGAGGGGGCTGGAGAGGAAAGAGATATCTCCCCTCCCTTCCCTCCACCAGTGTCTTACTTTTATTGAGGGTTATAACCAAAACATTGTAAGAAATTATTAGTCACAGGAGATAGCAAAGCAGCCATGGGTGGGGGGAGTTAGGGGGAAACATCAAGGTCGTCACAGAGGAATCAGGGAAGGAAAGGGGAAACAGAGAAGCTGTCAGGGTCTTTGTTTATCGGTCTCATTTGGTCCTTGGAGATTTGTCTGCGTGCAGAAATCTCCACTTGGGTGGGCAGTTTGTGCCCCTCCCAAGCCGGATCGAGGTGACCTCAAAGCTGATGACTAACAAGGCCCGCAACACCCCAGTTACATGAAATAAATAAATAAATAAATAAATAAATAAATAATAAATGGCCGGGCATGGTGGTGCACACTTGTAATCCCAGTACTTTGGGAGGCGGAGACTGGAGGATCCGGGTTCATGGCCAGCCTCAGCTCGCGCTCTCTCTCTCTCTCTCTCTCTCTCTCTCTCTACTTAGTGAGGCTCTCCGCGACTTCGTGAGACCCGGTTTCAAAATAAAGTATAAAAAAATAGGGCTGGGGGTGTGGCGCGGAGGTAGAACGCCCCTGGGTTCAATCCCTGGTACCGCAAAAAAAAAAATAAATAAATAAATAAATGTACGTACACACACAGCCACTCAAAACCCCATGTGTGCAGCCAGACCCGGTTGCGCAGGCCTGTAATCCCAGTGCTTGGGAGGCTGAGACAGGAGGATCATAGGTTCAAGGCCAGTCTCAGCAACTTAGATCCTGTTTCAAAGTAAAACAATAGAAAGAGCTGGGGGTATAGCTCAGTGGTAGAAGGCTCCTGGGTTCAACCCCCAGTACCACAAAATGGTTCCTTTCATGCTGTGTGAATTTTATTGGGCAATGGACTAAAAGCACTCCATTAGTGCTGTTAGGGGCAGAGCTGGGGCAGGCCACCGGCTCTTAGCCTCAGGCGACCGGCCTGCAGCCCCAGCGGCTGGAGATGTCACACTGCGCTGTGGCAAGGCTGGAGGGAGGAGATGGTGGAAAAGTACCCCAGCCCGGGCAAACACGAGGACACCAGCGGTTTCTCAAGACAGAGCCGCAGCCTTTAAAAGCCCAGGGCCTCTGCCAGGGATAAAGCACTTTCTGGGAAGATTGTAAATGTTTGCCCTGCTGGGATTTGTTATAAATGGACTCGGTTTTGTTTAGTTGGTTAAGTTTTTATTTGGCTTAGAAAAACCCCACAAAACCTAGGAAGCCATGTTAACTGAGCACGCCGTGCTAGTCCAGAAAAACCAAGCTTGCGAAGGGTGAGCAGCAAGGTCCAGGCGTCCCGCCTCCGCTCGCTGCCTCGGGCCTGGTTGGGGGTCATGCCTGGCCGCCACACACTTCACCGGCCACCTGACATGACAGTCACTGCTGCTTCTCGAGGGCCGACTACGTGCCCAGAGTGCTCTCGGCCCTGCACGGTCCCTCATTTCTGACCCCACAGTTGCACAGGCAGGAGCTGTCAGTCTGCCATCTTAGAGACGAGGAAACAGGCACAGAGAGGCCAAGGGGCTTGCTCTGGGTTACACAGCTGGTAAGCTGGGAGCTGGGATCCTGAACAGAGGCAGATGACCAGACTTGGTGGTGTCTGACTGCGTTGAACTCACTTGGGGAACCTCTACTCTTTCCAGTCCTGGGTGACAGAGTGGCGGGCCTCAACCTAGGGTGTATTGGTAAAACAGACTGGTGCCACATTCAGAGATCCTGATGCGGGAGGCCTGGGGACCCTAGAATTTCTAGCGAGTCCTGGCGATAGCGATGCTGCCAGGAGGGGCACACGCTTTGGGGCTGCAAGCTCCTGCACACCAGGGTGTGTGGCTGATAGCACTCAGGTACAGGGACCCTCCCCGGGCAGGCATGGTGTTCCCAGGGGAAGGCGGGGCTGGGGCAGGAGGGGAAGTGAGGAGCCCCCTCCCCCAGCTCCCGCTCCTCAGCCTGGGAATCTGGGAGGTGCAGGAGACTCCTAAGGGCTCCTCTCTGGTCTGTGCAGTGTGGGGTGACTGCCTGCCGTGAGATCAAGCCCAAGCTCCGACCAAGGGTTGCTTTGTCCCCCCGGGAACCAGCTGCAGCCCCCCATCATGGGGGCACCTGATGTTCCTGTCGGCGGCTTTGCAGGCTTTCCAGAGCCTCCCGGGCTGGGGGACGGCCTGAGGCCTCTGTGGGGCCGGGCTGTGGCCAGTGTTCAGGCCACCCAGTGAGCCATTGTCCCTGATGCTGCAGATGTCTGGGCCACACCCAGACAGAGACCAGAGAGGGGCCACAGCAGACTCTCCTGGCCTCTCCCTGCCGCCTACCTCCACTTCAACTGTCCCAGCACCCACCCTCACCAAGAGCCACTACCGCCCCCCAGTGGGAAGTGTCTTTGAAGTCTTGTCTCCAAAAGTCTGTCTACTTGGAGACAACAAGTAGGAGGATCAAGGTTTGAGGACAGCCTCAGCAATTTAGCGGGACTCTTAGCAACTTAGAGAGACCCTGCTTCAAAAATAAAAGATAAAAAGGGGTGCGGGCAGTGTAGCTTGGAGGTGGAATGCCCCTGGGTTCAATCCCTAGTACTGAAAAAAGAGAAAGATCCCTGTGTGGGCACTTGCTGTCTCCTAGTGCCCTCTGGTGGTCACTGCAGACACTGCATCCCACCCCCTTCTCTTCCCTAGGGGTTTGTCCCTCGCTCAGCACAGGTGATCAAGGTGCGCCCACCAGTGGTGACGAAGCAGCAGCTCTCAGTCCTCCTGGAGTCTGAGCCTCTGGGCGATCAGGTAAGGGGGAGGGCAGTCTGTTACTCGGCCGGCTTCTTGCATTGTTACTCATATTGCTGTTATTAAACAGCTAAGGTTCAGGTTAACTGGGACCTGACCACTGCTAACCTATGGGCCCTGAGCAACCTCTCTGAGCGCCTTTCCCGTCTATGAAGTGGTGACAAGCGTCAGAGGCCAGGGGAGCCGTGCATTTGTCTTAGGACAGGACAGGACAGGACACAGGTTTCTAATAAAGCAACAGCTGTGGTGGGCACCCAGGGGCATGCTCAGCTGGGACAGCCCTGCCCTGACCCAGAGGGTGCATAGGGACACCTCGCGGCCCCCGCTTTCCTGCCACACCACCTCCAGGGCCACTGGGAGTCAACGCACAGATGCCGGGTGCACAGGTGGGCTGGCAGGTCTACGCACGAGGAGGTCAGGCCGCAGGTTCCGTTCCCAGACCCCTATAGAGGAGCAGTTTATTCTGGGAAGATTCTGGGATCTGCAGGGCCTTCCGGGGAAAACACTGGTTCCCCCCACGGTCCCGCCAGTGGTGTCTCACTTCTGGAGAAAGCGGTCAACAAGAGAGCAAGAGAACACGGGGACAGAGGAGAGAGCAGGAGACCCAGGGGTACCAGCCAACGAGAGGGGCCCAGGCTCCTCTACGAAGGAGAGAGAGACCGGCGCTGTGGCCCAGGAGAGAGGAACGGAAGCCGCTCAGAGCCGAGTTAAACACCCGTAGGAGAGCTGGAAGGGAAAGTCAGGGCACCTTCCAGAAAAACCGAGGGGGCTGGTCTGGGCGGCTTCACATCCCTATGCAAGTTAAAGAGGGAAAGAAAAAGAGGCTGATAGGCCTGGACACCCATCTTGGTAGGACAGGGAGACACCCAGGTCACTTAGATAAGGACTAACAGAGCCACCGCAGTGGCTGCCTGAGGGTGGAAGATCAGGGTGGGTCTTCACCATGCCGGTTGATAAGCGCTTGCCTAGAACCAGAGGTCTGGCCACCCCCCCCCAAAGGCGAGGCCAGCATACTGGTACGGCTACGTCTCAGCAGTGAGGCACCCTCTCTCCACTGTGCCATGAAATCCGGAAGGTGTGGACCCCAGGACAGCATGCAGCTGGGGCAGGGGGGAGCCGAGGGTGGTCCTGCACCCCCCCGCCCCCAGCCACGGGTGAAGGGCGCGTGGCAGGCAACTTCACTCACAGGAAAGCGAGGCTGTTCACAACACGCCAGGCCCTGCTAGTTTCGGCAGCAGAATATTGGTCATAATAATCTTCCGTGTGTGGGGCACACTGGTGAGTGAGGAGGGGACAGGAGGAGCAGCGAGCTGCATGAGGGAGCACGGGAAACCCTGGACCCTTCCTGGAGCCGGCTGTGTTAGTGCTCACTGCCTCTCAGCCGCCAGCTCCGCCAGCTCCGAGCCGGCCACGGGTCACCGGCATCAGCGCTTCCTTTCCCTCCGCGTCTTCAGGTTATGTCTGTCCAAATCATGGGCTGGCTCAGGAGCAGCTGCTACAGGAGGGCTCCCTGGGGTCCCAGGGCAGTCCCTCCATGCGCTCTCCAGGGCGACCGAAAGCTCCCTCCCTCTGCCCACCAGCTCCACCCTCCCTTTGGGCAATGTTTTCACTTTGTTTTAAAGCAAAGGGCTCACTTCTATCTAATGGGGCCATGTAACACCCTAGTAGTAATACAAACAGAGTCGCAGGGTCCTAAACATGGGCGGGGCGGGTGGAGAGCTGCGCCCACCTGGTGTCCGGCTGGGCTCGGGTGTGTGCCTCTGGGCAGGGTCCTTTGTTCGCAGCTGATGCAACCACTCCACCTGGTGTCTGTGCAGCAACACCCGAGGGCCTGCGCAGCGCTAGGGGCACGTTGGTCCTTCCCAGTGAAAGTATTTAAGAGATTTGCTGGATGTATTTAAAGTTATAGGTACCTGACATTCTGAATTGTAGAGAAAGACTTTTAATAGTTTTTAATCAATGTGCTTAACAAATGACTGCAGGACTGTGTTTTGGATAAAGCTAAGTAAAACTCAGATCAGGACACTAGCTGAAGGACGGCACGCAGCTCGGGCACAGCGCTGAACAGCGCCGGGGCCATTCGCAGGGTGCGGCCTGCAGACCTCAGGCCGGCCATTCCAGCCAGCCCCTGGCCACCCCGGCCACACCACCAGCCATCAAGAACTGTGCCCCGGAGCTGGTCTGAGAACCGCGCCTGGTTACTTTATTTTATAGAAAAGTACATTGAAAGGAGGTTGGAGTCAAGTACACTTGATTCGCACGTACTCGCCAAGTCTCACAGGATTCGACCACTTTGATAGCTATTTGATTGATGAACGGGATATACACAGTAAAAGCCTCACACTGAAGTCCAACCTGCGTGTCCACCCAGACACAGATGTGCAAATGAGTATGCAAAACAGTCTCGGAAGCTGCTTCCTGGCTCGCCCAGCCCCGTGGTCCCTCTGGCTGTGGCGGTGCAGGCCCTGTGCAGTGCCACTTGGCTAGGACGGGCGCAGGAGCCCCTGTGTGTCACCTCAGTGGCAGCAGAAGCCCTGAAGAGGGCAGGGCACAGGACTCTGAGTGGCAGAGTCGTCCATGCGGGAGGCCGCCGCCCAGGCCGCCCCAGGCCCTCTGAGCGCCTCCTGAGGAGGGCGCAGGTGCGACCCCGCGGTTTAAGGCAAGCCCCCGCGGGAGGAGCTGTTTTCTCTCTGGCATGATCATAAGCTCTCGAGGGTCCAGTTTTCTCACCTGTGCAGTGTAGAGCCGCCAAGACGTGGCTGCCCACCGAGCCCGCACCTGCCCAGAGGGGCCTGAGGGCCAGCCAATGGGTGCACCCGCGGCTCCCACGCCCACCCCAGCACTGAGCTGCAGGGTGACACCACCCCTCTTTTGGCTGGAATGACAAAAAAAATCAGTTTCAGGCCCTCAAGCACTCTGGATTTTAAAAGTAAAATTAAAACAGAAGGGTAACAGAGGATCACGCAGGAATGGTTGTTCTTTGGATCAAGATACTCTCCAATCTGCAATACATTCAGAGACACCTGGCGGGGACTCGCCGCAGCTCGCCCCTTCCCTGAAACTCGGCTTCGGAAAAATAGCTTGCTCACTGTACACAGCCGTTAAATGTTACACCGCCTAAACAACGCTGCCGATTTTGACACACATGCACACACGCGCGCACACGCACAGACACACAGATGGGCGCACACAGACTTGCAGGAAGGGTCAGAGGACGCCTCTTCCGGGCAGCAGGGAGTGTTCTGGAAGCCGCCTTCGCTGTTCAGTGCACAGAACTTCTGCAATCTCAGTGCAAAGTGGGGCTCACGGAGGCCACAGGTCTCCATGGAGCGCCCCTCTGGCCGAGGAGGGCGCTGGTGAGGGCCGGACCAGCGGGACTCCCCGCAGGGACGGCTCGAGAACTCTGCTCACGCCGACTTGCTTCATGATAGGAGACGGCAGCCGGGTACATGGGATTGTCAAAACCCACGGACGAGCCCAAAGTATTCCTGACAGAACCCACTGTGCGGGGAGGTGGCCCCACACCTCTCAGGTGAGGACTGTGAGAGCCGGCGGCCTGGCACCTGTGCCGCTGGGTACGTAACGCTGCTTGCTGCGGGCAGCGGCTCCCGTCCCGGGTGCCCACCGGCCACGAGAGCCCAGCAGCAGTGATGCCCTTCCAGACCCAAGTCCGCAACTCAAAGTCCGTGGACGAGTCCCAGCCGACGAGGGCCTCACACGGAGAACTCCGGGCCTCCTTTCCTGGGTCTCATCTGCAGCCGCCTGAACCGGAAGCCGACAAAGGGGTTCATCCATAGCAGTGAGGGGGGCCCCCCGAAGACGGACTTCATCCCCTCCCACCGCAGCCTCCGCTCCCACGTGGGCTTCTCGCTTTTCAGTCTCTCGATCTCCTGGGGGCAGAGAGAAGAGCAGGTTGGGGGCAGCTCCGGGCACGCAGATGCTATGGGGCCCACCAGTACCACCGAGCCTCAGGAGCCCGCTTTGTTCTAGAAGGAGGTGCTCAAGTCAAGGTGACTAATGGTGGGCACAGGTCCTGCCTCTGACCCCCTGGGACCCCCAGACCTCCTGAGCACATGCAGACTCAGCCATCTGGCCAGACCAGCCCCAGAGCCAGCCAGGCCACGGCTGCAATCCGGGCAGTCAGCCCAGACAGCCCCAGCGGGCCTCCGCGCCGGGGCACCAACATTTTTATTCACTTATTCGTCCACACAAATATTTACCGAGCACCTACTCTTGCCCTGCAGCGCAAGGGCAAAAAGGCAGCCAGATGCATGGAACTTGCCAAGCTAGGCTGGGGGCTGGGGACCTGCCTCTCCACCTGCCCGGCACTGCCGACTCGCCAAGAGGACCGAGGCTCGAGATGTGCACTGCGTTAATGCAGAAATAACAGACACAGGCAGCCTCTCGAGCGGGTCCAGTCGACCCCGAGTCCACCCACGTGCACCGCTGCTGCCACGGCCCCTCCCACGTGCCCGCGCTCTGAGCAGGGTCAGCCACCGCGCGGGGAGCACGCCTACCGTCTCATCGTTGCAGATGGAGTGGATCTGCGTGCCGAACATAACTGCAGTGAAAGTGAAAAACAGAAGACCCTCAAGGCACAGGAAGATCAACAGGATTACAGTTATTGGAGGTGAGAAGCCACTGCATTCTGTGGACGAGAGCGAGGCGGCGGTGACCGGGTGGCGGCGGACAGGACAGCCCACACTGACTGCAGGGCGCGGGGTGCTCAGCCTCCAGGGGAGGAGCGCGGCGGCCGCCCTGCCCGAGCCCTGGCGGCAGCTTCACGAGACTCTGCGCTCCCTGAGGTTTCCACACACATTGTATTTGTGTCCAGACGGAGGCTCACGGGTGTCTACACTCGCGAGTGGTCCTCACAGGAGTCCGTTCCCCACCCACTGCCGGGCGATGACCTGCGTCCAACTGCCTGTGCCAGGCTGGACAGCTGACACCTGCTCTGATGAACTTCTGGGTTCACGCAAAGCAAATGAAGGACGGCCTTGGTCAACGGTGAGCTAGCCAACCAGGACGCGGCACAAGGACTGGTGGGAACAATATCAATCTCCCTCTAGTCCCCAAATCTGCAGAACTCAGCTAAAATTATCCAGGAGAAATTACTGACTAAGGAAGGACAATTGTATGGCTTGAGAAGACTGGCAAAATGGCAGGGTAAAACTTAACCACTACTCTTTACTTTAAAAATTCAATTAATTCCCAAAATGTCAGCGAAGATTTCCTTCGAAATGGGAGAACCGCCTCCTCCTCCGAGCCCCCGAGCCCCAGCATGCACAGCGGGAAGCTTACCAGTCCACTGCCCTCGGACACAGGAGATGAACTGCAGCCCGCAGAGGATCAGAGCGTGGACTGAGGACAGAGCTATGTACATCTAGAGGGAGGGAGACAGGTTAGGGCCTTCCAACCATTGGCCGTTACGGGAGCAAAGGCTGATGGACGCCCCTCCCCCCACGCCCCGATTCATTTGTTGGGGAAAAACAGAGAAGGAAAAAGCGGCCATAGATGACACTGGTAAGAGCATCTCAGAGCAAGTAAAATAATCTTACAGAGAAATAAAGAGTGGAGCTGGGTGTGGTGGCACACCCCGCAATCCCAGCCACTCAGGAGGCTGAGGCAGGAGGATCGCAAGTTTCAGGCCAGCCTGGGCAACTAGTGAGACCACATCTCAAAATAAAAAAAAGGGCTGGGGGTGCACATCAGTGGTAGGGCACCCGAGTTCAATCCCCAGCACCACAAACAAAACAAAACAAAACAAAACAAAACAAAACAAAACAGCGGAGAAGAGAGCTCTAACATACTTCTGAGTAAGATCCTATTAACAGTGGTGATTTAAGACACTGGGGGAAAAGTTTAAACCCCAGCCAGCACCCGAAATCACACAAGCAACGCCCCTCCACACGAGCCAGCACAGGACGGTCCCTCGACCCCTGGAGGAAAGGCTGGAGGGAAACTGGTCTGATGTTGAGTCAACCTCTCTGCTCCACCCAAGATCCTAGTCAAAGAATCCCCAATTCAATAGAATCACTACAAAAACATTTTTACTTACAGTGAAGAGCACAAAAAACCTCTGATTCTTTTCTCCGACACAATTGTTCACCCACGGGCAGTGATGATCCATTTTCCGAATACATCGTTTGCAAATACTGAAAAGGAAAGTTTGATTTTCAATATCTCATGCTCTGGGGAAATCAGAGTAACATAACCAAATAAAACCAAAGGTGGGGAACACTGGAACACATATCCTAAAACATCTATCCTACATACTCACTACACTCCTTTAACGTCTAGAATCTCAATGAATTCAAACAGAATGTCTTTGGCTCCCAAGGAAGAAACTCCACAGACTAACGGGTTCAGAGCCAAAGCCACACGGAGCGTACTTCACAAATTTTCAGACTCTCCCAGTAAAATTAGATCATGCACATTTATCAGCAATGCTCTCGATTTCGTGGGCTTACAAATTTTAAGTCTATTTCAGTAAAAGCCAAAAATTGACCTTTTACATTCAGGGAAAGAAGCATTCTCGGTCCCTTTAAATGATTCAGCCCAAGTCCATCTGAAATCTGCCAGCTACGCACCTGCGCATTCTGTTCTTACGGGTGCATTTTACTTTCCCCAAACTATTCATCTGTTATGGGTTAGATTTTAAACGCCCCAAAACCTCATGTGTGTGACGCAGCTAGGTGTGGAGGTGGGTCGCTGGGGATGTAGCTCTGGAGACCGTGTCTGCCCCGGCCCCTCCCCCCTCTGTCTGCTTCCTACAGCCATAAGCTGAGTGCTCATTTTTTCCTCCTCCGCCTTGTCCTAAACCCCTGCTGCTGTGCGCTGGCTACCTTGGACTGACCTCTGAAACCATTAGCCAAATACACCTTTCCTCCTCTAAGTTGTGCGTGTCAGGTGTTCTGGCCACAGCAATTAAAGAGCTGATTAAAACCACCACCTTGAGCCGGGTGTGGTTGCGCACACTTGTAATCCCAGTACTTGGGAGGCTGAGACAGGAGAGTTGCAGGCTCGAGGCCAGCCTCAGCAACTTAGTGAGACCCTGTTTCAATATAAAGAATAAAAAATAGGGCTGGGGGTGTAGCTTGGAGGTAGAATGCCCCTGGGTTCAATCGTCAGCAAAAAAAAAAAAAAAAAAAAAAAATCCACCTTTAACTTGCTACCGACTGTGTTTGAGAGGTGGCTCACATCAGTTAACTGCACCAGTCTACCCCTCTGGTGGCAGTCCCTTAACTCCTGGTGACTTTCTGTAACTCTCTTGCTTCCTGTTTATGGACACGGTCTCACTGCCTGATTTACACTGTACCTGTTGAATCCAATAACTTCCAAAACGTTCCCACTTTGTTGTCTTAAACAGATTTGAGGTCTAATTTATTTACACAATAGTTGGCCCATTTCAAAGGTGTAATGCAGTGATCTGTACTACACTTGCAGAGCTGGAGACCCCACCCCACAAGGACACTGTGCCCATATGCAGCCACCGTCCACTGCCACCGCAGCCCGAGGCGACGCTAATCTCCTGTCTCTCAACCGCGGCATTTACTTTCTGGCCCCGCTGTGTGGATACGAATCTTTCAAAATTTTCGCAATAGCCAGAAAGTAGATAAAAACCCCTTTATATCAGTTTTCTCCTGTTGGAGGCCGCTGGATGCCCCCAGCTCATTTTCGTTTGTTCATCTTGGCAAATCCTGACCCACTAGGTCAGGACAGGCCACTCTTTACTTGTCCCTGTACTTTAGGAGTCCCCGCACCTCCGTTCTGACAAGCAAGGATGTCCTCATAAGGAATGGAGACATGTTCCCAGGCCGCTACCCTTCAACACCGGAAGTCAGCGCCCCTCCAGGACGCGGGAGAGCGAGGGGGGAGCAAAGGCCAGCGGAGGGCACGGGGGGGGCGCTCACAGTGCACGTATCTACTGCGACCGTGTTTCTGATCCTTTTTAAAAAACTGGTGCTTGCAAGTACATCCAAAAGAACCTAGCATCTCCGCTGCAGGGCCCAGGTAGAGGTGGTGGTGAACACAGGGCCCTTTCACTGATCTGGCTGCGGGACGGGAGCAGGGCGAGGGGGGAGCCCCGCTTTCCACTTGACTCCACCAGGCGGGCCGGGGCATGCCGAGCACCCTGGAGACAGAAGCAGACGCCCTGCCACTCCCCACGAGTCGCCTCTGGCATGGCAGGAGGGGTCCCCGGCCTGCACTGTCCCCAGCTCCTGCGGGACCCGGCGGCACCTGCAGTGGTGGGCACGCTCCGGCTTGATGCAGCAGCACTTGGGGCACTTGTAGATCACCTCGCCCGGCTTCAGCTGCAGGCTCTCCATGTACTCCTTTGTCGCGTTCCCTTTGGGGACGGCCCCCTGCGGCACAGGAACACATGTGAGTTGTGGAAAAGGAAGGTGAAAAAGCAGTAGGTTTAGGAATTCATCTTAGATTTTACATATCATCAAATAATTCATAATGCTGTAGTTGCCACTTAAAGCATATTAAATATGAAAACTAGCTCTGACTTGGGCAGGACCAGATGTTTTAACACATGTTATTAAGATAATATGTGTTAAAATAAAAAGTGCCTTCTCTTTGCATAAATTGGCACATGACCTGAGCCTCTCTGCAAGGTCCGCTCCAGCTCGAGGGCGGCTGCGAGGTGCCTGCGGCCCGCACCCCTTCCGTCTGGGCCCCAGGGCTCCCCTGTCACTGCTGTGGGAACCCTGAACAAAAAAAACCATCTCAGAACGCGCTTGATCTCGTGTCGTTACAGTCACGTCACACCTGTGGCTCTCTGTCAGCCCCATCAGAGCATTCACACGCAAACCTGGAAACCGGCACCATGCGTCCAGCCTGAAGGACCCCTGTCCTGATTCATGTCTGGCCAGGCGACAGCCCCATGTGGAACCACGTCTCAGCCCCAGTCCAGGTGCTGGCAGAGCTGGACAAAGGTGAGCAACGGGAAAGGAGCAGAAAGGAGGAGGGCTGGCAAGAGGTGGCGAGGAAGGCCAAGGGTCCCCCGAAGCAGCCCGTGACCGGGGAACAAGGAGGGCAAGCAGGGCTGTGCGCGGCAGCTGGGGCCGCAGCAGGCTGCCACAGGGAGGTCGGGCTGCGCTCGGGCGTGGGGCTCTGCAGTGCAAGGCTGGACCGTGGGAGATTACCCGGGAAGCCGCGGCGGGGTGGAGTAAGACAGGCAGCGCTGCCTGGGTGTTGCGCGCTGGAGGTGGGAACATGGTCCTGTACAGTGTTTCTTAGCCCAGGGTCTGGACTTCACGCATAAACAATGCATGTGTGTGGAGACCGGGACCCAGGGAGACGGTCAGGGAGCAGCAGTGCGGGGGTACGGGGACAAGGCATGAGGAGACAGGCCTGGCAAAGGAGGGGTGAACGGAAGACCCTGGGCCCTGTGGAGGGGGAGGCCTGGACGCCGTGGAGGGGAAGGTCTGGGCACTGTGGAAGGGGAGGCCTGAGTGTTGTGGAGGGGGAGACCTGGGCACTGTGGAGGGGGAGACTTGAGTGTTGTGGAGGGGGAGGCCTGGGTGCTGTGGAGGGGAAGGTCTGGGCACCATGGAGGGGAAGGTC
>PVJS01006349.1:0-60262 GCA_004027185.1 Glis glis
AGGGAGGGAAGGAAGGAAGGAAGGAAAGAAGAAAGGAAGGAAGGAAGGAAGGAAGGAAGAAAGGAAGGAAGGAAGAAAGGAAGGAAGGAAGGAAGGGAGGGAGGGAAAGAAAGGAGGGAAGGAAGGAAGGAAGAGAGGGAGGGAGGGAGGGAGGAAGGAAGGAAGGAAGGAAGGGAGGAAGGAAGGAAGGAAGGAAAGAGAAAGAAAGAAAGAAAGAAAGAAAGAAAGAAGAAAGAAAGAAGAAAGAAAGAAAGAGAAGAAGAAAGAAAGAGAAAGAAAGAAGAGAAGAGAAAAAGTAAAGTGACAATCCTTACCCATTGCCCGCCCTGGAGGGCATTGGTTCCTGGCTCCAATGGGCCTTTCCAGGGAATCTGCCCAAGCAGCTGGCGGGAGAAGGTTCTGGAAGGGACCCGAGCTGGACTCAGGCCAAGGAGGAACAGAGGCGGAGTGAGGGTGGCAGTCCTGGGAGCGCCCCCCACCCCGTGAGGATAGGCGTGGACCCGGGATGAGTAGTCCTGTGAGTGCCAGGTGTCAGCATCCTCCGGGGAAGACGTGCACAGGGCGTTAACAGGGCTGAGCTTGTGGCCGGCGGAGTCCCCTGGGCTCCACCCGCTCCTCCAGGACGCGGTGCCCTCCGTGGGCTCCTCCGTGGGCTCCTCCATGGGCTCCTCCGTGGGCTCCGCTCAGGCTGCCCTTGGTGGGCGGCGGGCGCCTCCGCCTGGTGCAAACTGGGAGCAGAAGGGAAGAGCCAGGGCTTGTGTGCATGAGCGAGGCAGGCAGAGAGACACAGAGATGAGAGACAGAGAGAGAGGGGGACAAAGAAACAGAGACAGGAAAGGAGAGAGGGGATCCGCCATATCAGTCTAAGCTGTTGAGAGTTGGCCAGGAGCGAGAAGTAGCATCGTATCCCAACCAATAAAGGGGGTGTTCCCTTCTGCAGCCCACTGAGGCAGAGGCTGTGGTGTGGAGCCAGAAGGACCCTCGTGGGCCCCACAGTGGCTGAGCCTGCAGGGAAAAGTGCTCTGAGTGAAGGGAGCTCTCGCTTGCTATTGGTTTCCCCTGTCATTTTAGCTTTCCATTTATTTATTTATTTATTTATTTTATTTTTTCTACCCAGGATTAGACCCAGGGGCATTCTATCTCCCAGCTCCTCCCCCCACCCAGCCCCTTTTTATTTTTTATTTTGAAACAAGATCTCACTAAGTTGCTGAGAGTCTCGCTCATTTGCTGAGGCCATCCTCTACCCTGCAATCCTCCTGTCTTAGCCTCCCAAGGAGTGGGATTACAGGCGTGCACCACCAGTCCGGCTTCCTTTTTGTTTTTTTCAAAAGGCCGCAAAGTCATAAAATCAATTTGAGTATTTAAGGGGAAAATCTTCCTTGCTCAGCTGCAGGGTGCCGTTCTCCTGGGCTCTCCCATGCATATGTAGCTCCTTGCTCAGTCTCTTTCTTCGTGCGCACGTGTCAATGGGGAGACCCTGGCGCGAGTTCTTACACACCCCGCACGCCTGGGCAGCGCACTGCACGCTCACGCATGCACAGCTACAAATCCAGGATGTGGCTCCCTCCGACCGCATCACGGCCCTCAATGGAAAGCTCAGCCCGGGGGCCCCTGGGGACCCCCAGCGCCTGATCAGAAAGCGCCGGGAGTTTGTACAACACAAATCACTACAGACAAACTTGATTGCTTTTTTGATTAGTGGGTAAAGGGAATGGATTTGATACACTGCCTCGTGAAATATTGTGCAATTAATCCGCAATCAGCTTGCTACTGACATTGTCATATGGGGCTGGAAGCCCGTGGAAGGACCGCAGTGAGGACGATGACATGGACCTGCGAGAGCCTGGGACGGGGACGGGGCCTGGGATGGCTCGGGCAGGTGTGGCGAGTGAGAGGGCAGGGGACAGGGCACGCAGTGAGGCAGCCAGGAAGCCCCACACCAGGCTCAGCAAGTCACCCTGCGCCTGCTCTGGCCACCCGCAAAGAGATCAGCCTGAGCAGACGGCCCCGCTCCTCGCCAGACCACTGTCCCCATCCCTGTCCTCAGTGCTCTTTCCACTTGAGCGACTTTGGGGCTCCTCCAAGTCACCAAGTAGAAATCTGGAACCAGCCTGCCCACTGCACCCCCAGTTTCCCGTCCCAGGGAGTGGGGCCATCGCATACCCACCTGCCAGCCAGACACTGGGCGTCATCTGTTTCCCTCCATCCTCACTGCTAATGCCATTGTCCCATCCCCAGCGGCTCCTGGGCTCACAGGGACGCCTCCTCCACACCGGTCCTTATGCTCCCCCCACCCGGCCTTCCCCTGCTCCCGCCTCCGGGCCACACTGCCACCAGCGAGCTTCCAAATTACAAATGTGACCGTGACATCCCTTTGTTCCCCACTGTTCCAGGGTGAGGGGCAAAGGCCCCTCCTTGCTGTGGCCTTTCACGATGGGACCTTGGTGATCTCCCCAAGTGCCCTTTACACTCCCATCCACCCCTGCGTCTTCAGCGCCCCGAGCCTCGTCCACGCTCTGTCTCACCCCCGTCCTCCACCACCAGCTTTTCCTGCCGCTGGAAATAGTCCTTCCCCGCTCTGGCCTGGGCCAGCCCTGCTCATCCTACAGCCTCACCACTTCCTCTGACGCCTCTCCCATCTGCTCCGGTGAGAGCCACTGGCATGGTGCCACGTGTGCAGGGCCCGGGGACTGTCCACATATCCTGCTCTCAACCCTCATGGCCATCCTAAGAGGCATGATTAGGATCGTACCCATTTTACAGCTAGGAAGGACAAGGAGTCTCTGCGCTGGGGCATGGCGGGACCACGGTCAAGCAGGACGCGCCTCTTTGTGTGCCTCTCTGGAGCGACTCCAGCCCACAGGAGCAGGGTTCCCTGAGCCTCTGTCCCCACGAGGACAGGAAGCCGGCATTCAACACAAACCTGCCTTCTTTAAAACTGAGTCTTGACCCTTGAAGTGAGAAACACGAAGCCATTTTTGAGGATCATTTCTAGTATGTATTAGAAGTCCTTAGCTCGCAGGGTGCCGCAAGCAAAACTTAAATACTTTCTCCAGGTCCCTTATCATGCCAGGCTGCGGATGCCTGTGTCCTGGAGCTGCTAGGCGGGAGAAGTACTGCCCATCCCCATCCCAAAAGCCTGAGGCTCCTTCCCACAGGATCCCCTGATCAGGAGGACAGAAGGGCCAAGTGACCACAGGGGTGGCCCAAGGGGCTGAGCAAGGCTGCACAAGATGGGCGCCCTGGGGCTTCCAGAGCCCCTAGGACTCCTGTCATGGCGTTCTCTCCTCCCTCGATGCCCTTTGACGCAGGCCACACTCGCCGGGCTCTGCATCGCCACGCTTCCCTCTCCCGCCTTGCTAAGATCGTGCCTCTCATCTGATGAGGCCAGGGACATGGGCTCACCGCAGTGCTTAGAGGAACAGAGTAACATCTAAAAATAGAGCATCGCAGTTCTGAGCAAGGCCCGAGGGCTCCTCCGATTAAAATGCATGAGCCTTGATGTAGACACGGCCATTTTTCTTTTTACCTTCGTGTTGCTTATTGATGGTCTTGGGCAGTTCTGCAGAGGCCAGGTTGGCAGCAACAGAGGCCCTGGGATGTTCCAGGGAGAGCAGTCCTGATTCTTCTTCGTTTGCACTTTCGCAGACGGGGCAGGGTAAGCATTTGGTAGATTCTCGCCGACCTCTGAGTGTGGGGTTCGGGGAGACTGAAGCTGGATCCAGATAGATGGGCAGGGAATGGAGGGGAAGTGATGTCAAAACCCCAACCATGTTCGCTTCTAGTCTCAAGAGAAATAAACAGTGGGAGGAGCAGGGGGAGGCCTTTTATTTCAAAGGGACACGAGAAACTTCTCTTGGCAATTTCCAGGTCCCTTGGCTCATGGCAGGGGTCAAAGTAAACACCCATGAGACCACACGAGTACCCTTGGGACAGAGCTGACTGAAGTCATGGGTGGGCTGCTCATTTCTTCAAATAAACCCTTCCAAGCCAGGCGTGGTGGCGCACGCTTGTAATCCCAGTACATGGGAGGCTGAGACCAGAGGATCCGGGTTCGTGGCCAGACTCAGCTACTTAGCGAGGCCCTCTGCAACTTAGTGACACTGTGTTTCAAATTAGAGAATAAAAAATAGGGCTGAGGGTGTAGCCCAGAGGTAGAGTGCCCCTGGGTTCAATCCCCGGTATCGCAAAAAACCCCTTCCAGAGAATGTCCAAACAGGAGTCCCCTTTAGCAAGAAGGAGAGAGTTCTCGAAAACAGCAGACCACAGAAACAAAACGCAGCGCATCTTGCAAACCGGGAAAGTCGGGGAAGAATATTGCCTCCTTAATGATAAATACATTTCTCAGGCAAGAATTGCAAGGGAATCGTTTAAATTAATTTCCGCTTTGTTTGGTTGGTTTGTACAGGGCTTAAATCCCAGCTGACAGCGATCTGTAAAAGTTCTAACATATTGGAAATCTGATTTTCTTACAGCCAGAATCCCAGAGTCCAAAATGATTTCTCTTTCAACTCTGCTAATCAGACAGGCAGGGCTTAGACGGGCTCCAAGTGGAACCAAATTGCACTTGGTCTTTTTGGGGGCGTAAATGAGAGATGACGAGAGCTGCCAATGTGGAACTGTTGGCAACTCCTCTCTGGAGAGCTGGTGTCGGGGGACGGGGAGCTGCTGTGACATTAAACTGAGCAAGGAGAACTTTCCCTACCCGGTGTCCCACGTGGCCCCAGACTCTTCCTTCTTTGGCCACTCCAGTCCTCCTGGCACATGTGCCGGGGAAGCCAGGGGAACTCCAAGGGAAATCATGCCAAGTTGGAATTGGAGACTCCAAAAGGAAGAGCCTCCTCCCTGGCCTGGATGTCGACCCCCTTGGGTGCCCTGACACAGCCCTCTCCAAATAAATGAGCCCCCTGCAGTTGGGCCCTTCCTGCCGTGCAGATTATCCAATTTGATTTCAAGGGTGACCTATCGATTATTCCTCTGAGACCCCTCTCTACCTCACCGGGAAGCCTGCCCCCGCCCAGTTCCCAGCTCTGTGTGCACAGGCAGCTCCCAGAAACAAGGATATGACATAGCCCACCCAGCGGTCAAGTCCACCCACCTGAGCCCAGGTGACAGCCCTGAGGCCTGTCCCTCTTCACAGCCTCCTATTCTCCCTCAACTTATTCTCCAGCTGGGCCCTGACTATTTTCCAAAACCAAAACCATCTGCGATGGATGCAGGTTCACACTTTAAAAAGCAAACAAGCAGATCTATGAACAAACAGACACTTGTTCAAAAGCAGAATGGGTGGGGGGATGTGCAAAGGGTTCTCCCAGACTCTCAAGGTAATGAATCCTGTGTGCTGCCCAGCCCTGTCTCCATGGCACTGGGCTCATGTCTCCCAGGGCTGCCCGGCCAAGAAAGGTCTGGAGCATGCGTGTGGGTCTCCTATGTTTTAATCAATTCTGCAACCTTCAGTCCTTCCCTGGTCTCAGCCCAGGCTCCAGGAATGAACTCCTCAGTAACTTCACACCCCCCAAGTGTACGTGTACGTACATCTCCCCAGTCCTCGGCTACCCTGGGCCCTCAGATGCCTCTAGGCACCCAAAGGGTAAGGTGCCCCTCTGTGTGTCCCGGCTGGTGTGTCCCACGGTGCTTCTTGGACACCGTCCCTAAGCCTGAGTCTTGGTGCCGGAGCCCACGCTGCGGGGCCTGGGTCTCCCAGGTCCACTGGCAATAGCCACGGCTCTTCTTGCTCTTTCTCTGTTGCGCCGTCTTCCTTCCTTCCTTCCCTCTTTCCAACTGAATTCTCGTTTTTCCTCTCTCCCTAGTGCTTGTACGGCTGCTATGTCCATTCCTCCATCATCCCCACCTTCCACCGGAGGTGCTACTGGCTCCTTCAGGTAGGTGGCTGGTACTGGATTCTTCTTGCGTCTCCGGTGCTCGGGAAGGGTCCGTGGAGGGCGCTGAGGGGGCGCGGGGCTCCTGCGTGTGGCGCGGCTTCGGGCTGAAAGCCCCGGTGAGCTTTCCTAGACATTGGAGGCCAGCTTGGTGGTGGGCCTGGTTGGCAGGTGCCGGAAGGGGAGAAAGCTGGTGGCAGGGGTAGCCCTCGCCCACCCAGGGAGAAGTAGGTGCTTCAAGTTCCCAGGTGCCTTGGTTTCCCTTTAGTGAAGACAAGAAAGAGGGCTGGGCATTCTGCTCCTGACTGTGAAATGCCTGTCTGCTGGAAGCTACACCTTTACTTGTTCTCGTGGGTCAGTCACGAGGCACGTGTGGAGTGGGGCACGCCAGGTGCAGCTGGACTGATTGGGGAGGAGGAGCACTGCTGGCTCCTTGGGAAAGAGATCCGTGATCGATTTGTGATGTCTGCCGTAGAGGAGACGGAGAAAGTAGTGGCGTGGGAACGCCTGCCATGCGTGTGGAAGGGTGGCCTCTGCCCATGTGCTGTGCGTTGCTGAGCCAGGGTGAGTCGGTGCAGAGGCCTGCCCGGCCTCTTGCTGATTGGCAGTTGTCTTGCCCTGTAGAAGGTTCTGCGGTGTGGGTGGGAAGCTCTGAGGGATTCTTCCAGTTGGGCTGGACCTGGGTCCCTCTCAAAGCACGTTTGCTGCTTTGCGCCTGCTCTTTTTACAAACCCCCTGGGATTGGCACCATCACCCAGCTTCTTCCTATTGCCTGTACCCAGGAGTAGTCACCCAGGGCCTTTCCCGCCATGGCCCCACTTTCTGTACCCACTGTTGTTCAAGTTAGCAAGTCTCTGGCCCTCAGTGGTTTGTGGAGCTCTGGCCTGTGGTTGAGAGGGAACTGGCAGCTGGGGAAACGAGCCCCCTGCGCCACGGCAGGTATGCAGAGAGAAAAAGAGCACACATACCAGAGGGTAGAGAGGCTACCAGTCCTGGGGAAGATGGCCTGCGAGGTGGCCACAGGGCCCAGAGCGGCCTGGATGAGAAGCCAGCGCCCGGCCTGACCCAACCCTCCATCCGTCGGCTCCACCCAGCCCCCAGCCCCAGCCTCCAGCCCTGCCCGTTCTCCCTCAGTTCCCAGGAATAATTGTCTATGGTTTAGCGAGTTCATTAGCGAACAATGCCCGAGACCATTGAGGATGTGCTGATCTGCAGAGATGCCGTTCCCCCACGCCGCGCTGGGGTGTCGGTTGTCTTCGCTCGTCTCCCGTGGAGGCTGATGTAGGAACGCCTGCTTTCCTCGTTGCTCAGACCTGCAGCCTCGTAAGAAGGAGTCCTAGCGTAGTTGTAGGATGCCATTTCAGTGTCGCGTTAATGGGCGGTGTCCCAAAGGCATCTCGCCACTGGGAGAGGGTTTCCTTATCTACTGAGCGGGGTGCGGAGTGTGGGCTCCAACTGGAGGAGGGTTCTGGTGGTATTCCAGCACACCCCTGCGTCCCTGGGCTCACAGCCTGGCTTACGGAAACACCTTTTATCCCAAGAATCCTGCAGCCCTTGGGAACTCCTTTCTGGGCTTCCAACCCCCCAGGTCTAGCTTTGTTCTTTTCCTTTTCAATCCTCATGCCCCCTGGTCAGAGCACTTCCTCCACACGCCATGTCTGTCCCCACCTGGCCCTCTCAGGCCTACAGCCATAGCAGTACTGCACGCTTCCAGCAGGCAGCCCCAGCACCTGCCTCAAGGATGGCCTTCTTCATTTCCGCACCCCCTCCGCCCGCCCCCCCATTCCATTACACTCTCGTGGCTTTGTAATTCCACTAAATTCACTTCCCTGGAGTCAGACAGCCTTGGGCAGGCATGAGAGCCAGTTCAGATGCCCAGGCCGGACAGCCCCACCCCCACCCCACACGCCCCTCATCCTGTCCCATCCCCTGGCCTCTGGATGCTGCATACACACCTGGGGCCTGTCACCTGCTGGCGGGCGGGAAGCCGGCGCCTCCCCACAGGCCAGTGCCACCACAGGATCAGTTTTCTTTATGGCCAGTCTGGGGGCTCTTCATTTTCTCTCCCCAGGCCCGGGAGTTGGCATTCCCCTCCCATTCCTCTGTGTCCTCAACCACGGCTCTTATTTCTCAACCACGGCTGGGACAGAAGGATCGCAGGTTTGAGGCCAGTCTCAGCAACTTAGTGAGACCCTGTTTCAAAGTTAAAAATTAATTTTGGTGTAGCTGGGAGGAAGAATCACTAGTACCAAAGAAAGAGAGAGAGAGAGAGAGAGAGAGAGAGAGAGAGAAAAGATAGGGAAGGAAGGAAGGAAGGAAAAGAAAGAGGGGTTATGGGGAAGGTAGAGGGTAGGGATGTGGGGTGCCTCTGGATAGACGAAAGGCCCCTCAAGGAGCAGCCCCCTGCTGGCCACTGCAGCCTCAGCTCAGCAGTCTCCTGGCCCCTGACATCCCCAGCAGATGTCACCCAAGGCCACTCAGCACACAGGGCTTCTCCCCACATGGCCCGGGTCTCCTCCCCATCTGGACTGAGCTCCCTGAGGGAGGGTCCTGAGGCCTCTGTCTCCCCCAGTGCCCGGCACAGAGCCTCGGCCACGGAATGGCAGGAGGCCACGGCTCTGCTACAGCCACTGTCCCCACAGGACAGGGAAGGAGCCAGGAGCACAGAAGAGTCCCTGACTGACGTGGCGCTCAGAGGGTCTAAGCTGTCTGGCTTCCTCTCGGGGAGGGTGCTTCCTCTCTGCCTCTGTCTCTGTGTCTCTGCATATCATCTTCTCCCTCCCTCTTCATTACTAATAACGATTCAGCTGGACGTGAGTGAGGAGACAAGCAGATGGCCCTAGAACGCAAGCAATGAGACCATTTTAGCCCAAAGCCCAGGGGTCATCGCCATGACCGGTGGGCACCGTGTGAAGCCACCGGCCAGCTCAGAGGTGCAGGGAGGTGGGCCGCTTCTGCCCAGGACAGTGCCCCGGGCCATTCTGGGCCCAGATGACCTGAGCTTAGCCCACTTCTCCAGGTGGCCAGGGCCTGACTTGGACCAGGCCACCTAGTCAGGTGCCACACTTGGCCTTTGTTCACACCGTCAGCCTCACCGGAGGCTCCGCATGTCCTGGCTGCCAGGGCCCCTGGCTCCTCTGAGCTCAGCCACACTGTGTTTCTAGACGGGTCACTGAGGCCCAGAGAGAGCAGAGCCAGGCCAGCAGTGGGTCAAGGCAGGGATCTGGCCTCAGACACCTCTGGCCTCTGCTCCCAGTGCACTGCATGACTGTCACTGCAGCTGCCAGGGCCTGGGCCTCACTGGGCTGGAGACAGTGCCGAGCAGCAGTCCAGAGCCAGACAGAGGGTCCCCGTGTCGCATCTTGCTGCTCCTGGCCTCTCCCACGGGGGCTTGCAGGTAGAGCCTCAGGACCCGCCCACGAGCATCGGTTCTTTTGTACATTTTCCTCCCAAGCCCTCCCCCCCAAGAGTCCCCCATTTCAGGCCACAATTCCCAACAGACTCTGCATGGCTTATTTGGAGACAATTTCTGCTTCTAATGAGTGTTTTTCGTTTTGCCCTTGTCCTCTAAAATGCTTAATGAATGTTTTCCCTGCGAGTGAGGCAGGGGGTGTGTCCCGCGTGTCTGCCATTCAGGCGGCTGATTCCAGCCCACTGGGGCAGAGGCTGCAGGAGCTCCTTCCAGCCCATCCCAGCAGCACACACAGAGGCCCGCGGGAAGACGGGGACCCTAGGGTGTGGGGGAGACCCCAGGATGGGGAGGGGGGCTCCTGGATCACTGGAGAACAGAAAATGCTTGAATTCTAAGTTCTAGGATATTTGAATACTGGGAGGAGCACTGGATACCGAGTCCAAGGACCTGGGTTCTAGTCTTGCCTGGTCCACCCTGACTAGGCAGCTAACCAGTGCTGGGTGCCACCAGGCAATGAACTTCTGCCACATGCCCACATTTTGTAGGGAAAGAAGCCCTACAGACACCCAGTCAACTGAGGGATGAGCTGGGGCACAACTCCAAGGCCACCCATAGCTTCCTTCTTCTTTGTGGGGATACCGTCATCACCCCCCTTTTATAGACAAGGCATTTGAGAGTAGAGATTGAGTTGAGGCTGGCATTGGAGGGTGGAGACCTTGCCCCAGGTCATAAAAGTGCGATGGGTATAGGCCCCTGCACTGCAGTGCTTGCCTCCTGCCTGTCCATGAGCCTCTGCTAGCTCTGGCTCCCCTCAAACAGTGGGTACAGGGGTGCTGTTGCCACCTACAGCAGACACCATGAGGTCAAGCTCCCGGCATGTCCTGGCAGCACAGAGCCCACTGGGGCTCTGTGGCCTCTGTGGCCCGTGCAGCTGAGCGTAGAGACCGGGGGAAGCGCCAGCTCACTGGGGGCTCGCTCCAGGCCACCCAGCCCCAGAGGCTGTGGAGAGACACCTTTGCCAGGCCCCGCTTTCTAGGGAAGGAACAAGGCCCCTCTCTTGCTCAGTCACTTCGCACGGGGATCCAGGCTCCTCCCACAAGTGCCCCATAGTAACCAGGCTTCCTGGTTACTATGGTCTGCCCTGGAAGGCCCAGGGTTCCAGAACCGGGTTCCCTGGGTCAAGCCGAAGCTCCAAAAGGCAAAAGCAGCAGGCATTTCATCCTCGGGGTGGCCAGCAAATTTTCCCAAGGCAGGAAATAGCAGGACTTTGAGGCTATTCCCAGAGATGGGAGGAGGGCAGGGATGCGGGGAGATGCTGGACACCCCAAGAAAAGAAGCCCTGGAGCTGAGAGGCTCCCTGCATGCTGGTGGCCTGTCTGCCATCCTGGTGGTCCATCTGCAGGAGCCAGCAGGGCTGCCTGGAGAGTGGATTTCTCAGGCCAGAGCATGCAGGTCGGGTTGGTCTCCCAGCGCGGGGCCTGCAGAAGGGGCAGCTATTGCCGGGCAGGCCCTGAGACTGCGGGACCCAGTGGTCCTGGAGCCTGGGCTCAGGGATCCTGCCAGGAGGAGGTAGAGGAGGAGGGCAAGCTGGCCTCCCCAGGCTGCTGCAGGCCCTGGCACTCCTCGGGCAGCCCCGAGAAGGCCCTCTGCTTGCCATCCTGGAGACTGGCAGGGAGCAGCTATTTCAGTTCTGCACTGAATAGGGACCTGGAGCCCCTGACCCCAGACTGTCCCCGGAGAGCCCTTCCTTCCTGCTGTGTCCCTCTCAGGCAGCCACTGGAGACCCTTCTGAAGAGTCGTGTAGGAGGGACATGCCCTGTAGGTCCCCCAGGGTATCCTTAGTCAGTGGAGGAGAGAGCAGGAGGTGGGGCTGACCAACAGCCTCCTGGCCCAGCTCCAGGGACTGCCACACCTCAGCGCGAGTCTGAGATGTGCCCAACATCACTGTCAACGGGGCTTTCGTCCATGTCTCTTTCCATGGGCACCAGAGCCTGCTGTGCAATGTGCCTCTGTCTCCCCTAAAAGTGTCCCCCGAGTTCACCGCCTGCCTGAAGTACTAAAACAGGGGTGCAGCTGGGTCAGGTTGAGGGGTTCTGCAGGGTTCCTCCAACACCAGCCCCTGTGCATCACTCAGACGGTCTCAGGCCACCCATCCTGAACCTGAGTGGGCCATGAGCACCCCGGGGTCCTCCGCTTGAGATGGTGTTTAGACCCTGAAAATAGTGGGGCTGGGCACCCCCAGAAGCACTGATTAGCTGTGTGAACCTGGGTAGGTTTGTCTAGTTTCTCTGAGTCTTTCTTCATCAGTAGAACGGGGATACAAATCACCTTGACTGCAGGGGGCTGTTGTGGGAATTAATTTAGTGCATGTAAAAATGAACCCAATTCTGGGCACATGGCAAGTTCGCGGTCAGCCTCAGCAACTTAGCAAGACCCTGATTCAAAATAAAAAATAAAAAGGGCTGGGGTATGACTTAGAGGTAGAATGCCCCTGGGTTCAATCCCCAGTACTACATAATAGTAATGATAATGATAATGATAATAATAATAACAACAACAAAAACATGGCAAACACCCAGTAAGCAATAGCTCAGTGCTGTCAGCACCTAGTAGACCTATGTGACATCCTGACATTCCGAGAAAGCTTTTGTGACAGCCCCTACCCCCAAGCCTGAGCCGGGCAGGGCAGAGGCGGAGCGGGCAGTCCCTCCTGTCCGCACATCATCCGCCTCCACAGCCTAAATGGAAAAGGGAGCAGAGGGGACACCCCGATGGCTCTCGGGAAGGCCCTCCCAGTGGTGAGTTAGGCCGGAAGGACGAGAAGCCCACGCGGGACAACCAGAAGCGCGGGTCCACGCTCACGCCCAGCTCCTGGCTCTGTCCCGATGGCGCCTGCCATGTCCCTGCTGGGTGGGCTGACTTCGCCAGCAGGCCACCCCCAACATGCATAAAACAGTTGATCAGGACATCGTTTCTCTCTTTGTTCTTTCTTCCTTTTTATAAAATGGAGAATATTATAGCTTCATAAAAAATACCTGAGGCTTTTTGCTCGGTAACCATTTTTATGTTTCATCGGGGTGAGATGGAAGTGGCTGGGAGATAAAGCTGGAAGGAGCTTGCTCTGTGTGCGGGCCCTTTAACTGCACCATCCATTACTGAGCCGGGAGAAGCCACGGGGCACGTAGGAAATGAGGCTCCGCAAGGGGGTAGAGCAACAGGAGGCATGGCTGTCAGCTGGCACCCTGTCCCGAAGGGGACACTTGACCCATGTGCTTCAAGGGAGGGAAGCAAGCTGGTGCCCGAGGGGCCCCTTCGTACCTGTGTCAGGTCAGTGGGGAGGGATAGGAACCTGGACCTACCAGATCCTCTGGGCACCGTGAAAGCCAAGGCCCAGCCGCCCTGATATCTTCGGTCTTACACACATGTCTTACTCTCGACCACAGAGAGCGAGGGCGGGCTGTGTAGAGGACGGGCTGGAGCTGAGATCCATGCTTCTCCCCGCTCGTGGCTCAGGGAGGCCACAGCCCCAGCCAGCCGTGGACAGCCACTTGATCAGGAATTCCTCGTCCAGGACCTTTAGTTCTCATGGCTGCCCTGAGATGGGGGTCAGGGCTGGGGTGAATTTGTCCCAGTGTTTCACAGAAGTAACTCAGGGTTGGCTGGGCGTGGTGGTGCATGCTTGTAATCCCAGTACTTTGGGAGGTGGAGACCGGAGGATCCGGGTTCACAGCCAGCCTCAGCTCTCTCTCCCTGTCTCTCTCTCTCTATCCCTCTCTCTCTCTCTACCTAGTGAGGCCCTCCACAACTTCGTGAGACCCGGTTTCAAAATAAAGTATAAAAAAATAGGGCCGGGGGTGTAGCGAGGAGGTAAAACGCCCCTGGGTTCAATCCCCGGTACCGCAAAAAAAAAAAAAAAAAAACTCAGGGTCGGGGAGATAAGAGACCCTAACAGATACAGAGCAGGCAGGGCTGAGCCTGGTCCAGGCCCTTTAAATAGACAGGGTGTGTTGTCCCGGTGCCGGCTGACGGGAGGGGAGTGTAGCCTGGAATTTTCCCATCTCTGCTTCGGGCTCAGAAGAGCGCATGAGGGAAGGGCCAGCTCAGTGGATACGGGTTGAAAGCGTCTGAGAAGGCTTCTCCCGGCTGACAGCGATAACAGTGGCCATCGTCATCATCATCATCAGTGATAATAAGAGTCATCACAGCCATCATAGGTCTGGGTTTCTGCACACTTTGCAGGCCCTGTGAAGCTGGTACTTTGTTATTGTCATCATGTGGAAATGAGGCTGGGAGCACCCAGGACATGAGCTTCGGTCAGCCATCAGAGGCCCGGGCATGCAGGAGGATCTGGCCCAAAGCAAGACACCAGCTCAGTGTTTGCAGGAGTGACAAGCCTCTGGCAAATGTCCTTAGATAATTAGGAAGGAGAAGGGCCCAGTCGTGAAGGAAGAGCAAGGGACTGTGGGTGAGAGGCCTGCCTTCAGCAGAGGTGCTGCCCTGCAGGGGAAGGGGAGGGGCAGGTGACAAGGAGGGCTGGGGGAGAGGCGAGGTGGGGATGATGGGATGATGCTCCAGGTAGGAGAGACCATGGCTAATGGAGGAATCGGATCAGCCCCAAGGTTACAGGCCAGGGGTCATTAAATCCAGGCCACCTCTGTTCAACCATCTGGAAGGCTCTTCTCCCGGGGAAAGCAGAGCAGGCGGCCTGCGTGTGGCAGAGCCCTTGGCAGCTGGGGAAGGGGCAAATTTGGGAGAAGAGGGAAAGGATAAACGTGGAATCCGACAGATAATTCTCCAGCTGCCTTCTCGTTCCGGCTTTATTCTAACTAGCAGCTTCCACATCTTTCTCCATTTAATGTCCCTTGAATAACGTGATGAGGAGATAAGGTAGACACCAGGAATTTACGGTGCTATGCAAAAAAATTGCTCAATTCCATTAAGATTTCCGGAGCCCGGCCAAGGCTGCACAGCAGAGCGGGTCGTATTTCCTCTGTGGACGTCTTTGCGTGATGGCAATTTACGATGCCAAGGCCTCTGCTGTACCCACCTAAAGCCTCCAGAAAATATGGCAGTCCCCCCAAAATGGCTGTAATCCCCTCTGAGGAATGTCACTGGGCATTTTCCATTAGATTCCCTCATCCCCATCCTTGCTTCCCCTTTCTCTGGGGACAGGGGGACGGAGGCTGTCCTGCAGGCTCTTTCAGCAGGTCACCTTGGGGGAGGGAGGACTCTCCTGTGCTCAGGTGGCGGCTGCCTGATCTTCACCTTGCAGATGGCAGGTGGGCCAAGGCTGCTTGCAGGACCGGAGCCCTCTGGGGCGGTGGGACCCTCTGCTCCACCTGGTGCACGAGGCAGGGACTGAGTATAGGGGAGCCGCCGGCCTGGGGCATCTTCCTCCTGGCTCCCTGCTGGTACCAGCATGGTTTGCATTCAGTTCCACCTTGGGTGGCCACAGGACTCTGAATTAACAACCTCTTTGAGTCTTATTTCTTCTTCAGTAAAATAGACATAAAAGACCTCCCTCCCAAGGTTGGGGAGACAAACAGAGCGCAGGCACACAAAGGTCTTCTGACGTGCTTGGCAGGCTGCCCGCCATCACCACCCTGCCAAGTCCCCCCCTCCCCAGAAGGTTCCATCCGGACCACCTTTCCAATGGCAAAATACGGGATCTGTGCGATGCGACTGTGATTACAAATCCTATTTCCTAATTTGTTCCGCAATCTTCGGCAGGAATGTGATATATGGCTAAGTGAGAGGGATCCTCTGCACTCTGGCAATTTATTTCCTGCGTCTGCCCACCCCAACCCCCTCTGCTCCCTGCCCTGCTGTGACAGGACCCCAGTGCACCCCGGCCTGGCCTGCACACCTTCCTCTGTCCTTCAGCCCCGAGAGGCCTGGGGTGCCCGGGCTACACTGGAAGACAGAGGAAGCAGGAAGCTGCAGAGCTGTGGTTCCTTGGAGATGCGAGTTATTAATTAGTCTTATTATCCAGAACTTGTCAGTCTCTTAATCCTTTGGTCTGCAGAGGGGCTTTTGCCTCCATGGCGTGCGTTGTCAGCTTGGCTAAGCAATTGCTTTTAATATAAAGGCAGAACAATGGGCCATACAGTTTGGTTACTATCTTTATTTATCAAGCCAAACAATTCCCGCGCCCCTTCACAGAACACCCTTCAAAGACAGGAGAAAGCCAAAGCTGCTTAATTTCCCTTCTAGATGGCTTATAATCTGGGGCTCTTATTTAATTATCCTTTTCCTGTAATCTTTAGCTGACATCCTGTCCTTAATATCCTAATCTTCTTTGGAGTAAAGAGGACTGCGCTTTCCAAAGCAAAAGACAAAAGTTTGCCTCGAGGAAACACTTTCTATTTTGCCTCTGAAGGAACTCAAAGGGCCAAGAATGAAATTCAGATGTAATTTGATAAGGGAAATGGAACCCGTGAGCCTTTGATGGCATGTGTCACATGTGAACGTCAGCAGACCACGCAGGCCTCCAGCTGCACCCGGCTGGTGACGTCGGTCCTTGTGGGTATGACATAGACCCTGGCTAAAAAGGGAGGTCTCAGGACATGATGTCGGTGCTGCTTTTACTACCTTTAACATTTTGGTGGCTCTTGGGATGCAGGTGTCTCCGTGTGAGACGTATGTCATGTATTCCAAACTCATGGAAAATGGTTTACACAAGTAAACTTATATACAGCTGTATACAGGAATGCATAGATAAACACAGGTGTACACAAGTATATACAGGTGGTATATATAAGTATACACAAATATATGTAGGTGTGCATAGGTATTCATGGGTATTCGTTCACAGGTATACACAGGTATATATAAGCATGTACAAGTATACACAGATGTACACAGGTATGCATAGGTATTCACAGGTATACACATATTCACAGATATGCACAGGTATACATAGGTGTACACAGGTATGCATAGGTATTCATGGTATATACAGGTATTCACAGATATGGACAGGTATACACAGGAGTATATTAGTATACACAGGTGTTCATAGGAATGCACAGGTATACACAGATATAAACAGGTATGCATAGGTATTCACAGGTACACACAAATTCACAGATATGCACAGCTATACGTAGGTGTACACAGTTATGCATAGTTATTCATGGTATACACAGGTATTTACAGATATGGACAGGTATACATAGGTGTGCATAAGTATACACAGGTATGCACAGGTGTTCACAGGAATGCACGGGTGTGCACAGATATTTGTAGGTGTACACAGGTATGCACAGGTAGACACAGGTATGCATAGGTGTTCACAGGAGTACACAGGTGTACACAGATATCTGTAGGTGTGCACGGGTATGCACAGGTAGACACAGGTATGTACAGTTATACATAGGTATGCAAAGGTGTACAGAGGTGTGTGCGAGCCTCACTGTCCTCATACTTCCCTCTCAGTTCTCCTGCTGCCCGCCTGGAGCCAGGAGCAGGGGGACCCGATGGGCAGGACTTCCTGGGGACTGCCCGCTCTCCATTTTCAGACGTGCTGGGTCCCCCTCGGCATGGGAGAATCGGCAGGGCTGTACTTTCCTCTCCAGCTGGCCACTGGGAGAAGCAGTTGTGAGGCCAGCTTGCGCCCTCTGCAGGTGAGGTACCAATGCTGGGCCTCCCTCCCAACCCGCTGGGCCCGGCCTGGGGTGGTCCTCGCCGCTGGCCTCCCATTCTTCCCTCGCCCTGTTGTTTGTAGCTTTCCTTCTCCTCCGGCCACGGTGAGGCTCTCATGATGCAGAGGTCCCCTTGATGTCCTCACTGTCTGACCTCCCAACAGCACTCACCACGGCTAGCCATTCCCCCCTTCTGGAATGTTCTCTGCTGTCGAGATGCTACCTGGAGCAGGGCATGTGGTGCACGCCTGTTATCCCAGTACTTGGGAGGCTGAAACAGGAGGATCCCAGGTTCAAAGACAGCCTCAGCAACTCAGTGAGGCCCTGTTTCAAAACAAAAAATTAAAAAAGGGCTGGGGGTATGGCTCAGAGGTAGAATGCCCCTGGGTTCAATCCCCAGTCTCCCCCCCCAAAAAAAACACCCACACTACCTGGCCGCCTCCCTCACTGCCTGTGCTTTGCAACCCGTTTTCCTCAGCTCCTCGATGCTGGAATCTCCCTGACCATCCCAGGCCTTTTCTGCTCCATCCATACCTTCTCCTAGGATCCTCTCATCCAGTCCCAGGCTGCAAATGCCAGTTTTAGGCTAATGACTCCCACGTTCAAACCTGCACCCTGATGTCACTGGACTTCACACCCAACCGCCTACATGGCGCCCTCCCACAGGTGAAATCCATGTCTCAGACTCCTCTTGGCCATGGCCGGTCTCACAAGCTCCTCCATGAGCCGGCTCCTCCTCCTGTCCCGGGACAGTGAGTGGGTCGCCATCCCCTGGGGGCTCAGGCCAGCCCCTCCCCATCCTCTTTCTCTTGCTGCCCTTCCCCCCTCAGAAATTCATCCTAAGTCCTACCTTCCTCATTCTCATTTGATGTCCAAGTCCAAACCCTGCTCCCTCCTGCACAGGCCAGGGTCCCTTCATCTTCTCCTTCCTCTCCCTGGGCACTCTTCAGACTTTCTGGCTTCTTCCTGGTCCTCGGTGGAGCCAGTTCCTGGATGCCCCAGGGCCTTTGCACGGTTCCCCCTGCCTGGAGGCTGACCTGGGTCTTCCATGGTTGGCTGAGCTGCAGGTCTCAGCTCAGTAGTCAGCTGTTCATCAAAGCCCCCTCGCTCTCTGGTTAACCATTTTGTGATGACATGTGGAAGAGATACAGAACAGTGGGGAGAATTTCACACCCACGTACCTACCACCCAGACTCGACCATTAGCATTTGACTCTGTTGCTGGATCACTGGTGTGTCCATCAAAGTCAGTTCCAGACCGCACAGACCTCCCCCAAGCACAACAGTGCTAACCAAGTTCACACTTTATGCACAGTTCTCTCTCTCTTTTTTTTTTTGCATTTGAAGTAAAGTTTGCACACAGTGAAACAATTGAGTGCACAGATGTTATGTGTACTAGCTTGTGAGTTTTTTTGTTTGTTTGTTGTTGTTTTTTTTTGCGGTACCGGGGATTGAACCCAGGGGCGTTCTACCTCCGCGCTACGCCCCTGGCCCTATTTTTTATACTTTATTTTGAAACCGGGTCTCACAAAGTTGCGGAGGGCCTCACTAAGTAGAGAGAGAGACAGAGAGAGAGAAAGAGAGCTGAGGCTGGCTGCGAACCCGGATCCTCCGGTCTCCGCCTCCCAAAGTACTGGGATTACAAGCGTGCGCCACCACGCCCGGCCTAGCTTGTGAGTTTTATTCAATGCATGCACTAGTCATAAGCCAAGCCCACATCAGGGTCTGGAACATGACCATGCCTCCAGAAAGTTCCCTCCTGCCTCTCCCCAGTTAGTCCCCTCCCCCATCTCCCAGAGCATACCGTCATTCTGATTTTTCCACTGAGCTTCAGATAAGTGGACTCATACGGTGTGTACCCTTAGGTAAGACTTCTTTCACTCAGCATGATATTTTGTGTTCCATCCATGCTATTTTACAACATGGCTGCCTTATTTATGCATTATCCTGCCTTGAGCCCTGGGCCTGTCCTTCCAAAGCAAGCTCCCTGGGGTGGGGGGCGCCATCCGTTGTGTCTCCTGTTGCCTCTCCAGTGCCCAGAACCAAGCCGGGGATGCAGCTACATACTGCCGAGTGAGTGTGACTGACAGGTGTCTGGCCCCATCCAGAATGCAGGCTTCCAGAGCGCAGAGCACTGTTTCCTGGGGCTCCTCCCAGCCTCCCACACAACTGAACCCAGCCCCGGCTGTGCCCCGCAGTCCCAGTCAGAACGTGGTCAAGGCTTCAGGAAGGAGCAGCGTGCTCCTCCCCTCCCCTCCCCATGTGAAGGGGAGATGTGCGCTTTTAACTGGCCCTGCGTGGGTGCAACTAATGCATCAGAGCCCTTGGGATGCCCAGGAAGGCTTACCCTGGGGACACGAGGCCGGCGAATTCTCCGTGAGGTTAGCTCGGGGGATTGAGAAGGAAATCCAGAACAGAAACCTTCCCGATCCTGAACTGCTAAATGATTTCTTCATTTAGAGACCAAGTTCTCGAAAAACACCGCCAGCTCTGAGGCATGAGCCCTGCGGGGCTCCCTTTGCTTTTTCCGCGCCGTTTCTGCTGGGGTGCCGCTCTGGGTCTCAGGACACGCCCGTGGGAAGTCCCCAGCTCAGGCCCTGAGGCAGGTGCTCCAGGAGCCCACAGCCCTCTGTCCCGTGGGGTGATGTGACCGATGCGTGTGTCCAGGGACCACCTCAAGTCATCACAGGGGGAGCCTGTGGGCCCAAGCCCACACTTGCCGTCAGGGCCATCCAACTGTGCTGAGGGCCGTCAGCTCTGAGGCAGAGGCGGTGCCATCCCCACTGAGCTCCAAAGAGCCACCACAAGCCGGGCGCGGTGGCGCACCCTTGGAATCCCAGTACCTGGGAGGCTGCGACAGGAGGATCGCAGTTTGAAGACAGCCTGGGCCAGCAGTGAGACTCTCATCAACCTAGTGAGACCCTGTTTCAAAATAAAAATATTAAAAAATAGGGCTGGGGGTGTAGCTGAGAGGTAGAATGCCCCTGAGTTCCATCCCCAGTACCACACACACACACACACAAAAAAAAGCCACAACAGCAGAGACAGCGACCAAGGGCAGGGGAGGGCGTGAGGATCCCTGCTCTGGGTGCTCCCCAGCCCCACCTCCATCTTTTCTCCAGGTACTTGAGCCTTCAACTTCTCCCACCGTCCCCAGCCCTACCCGAGGGAGGTTGAGAGCTGGCGTCTTGCTGACCCCAAAGACGGGGATGTAGTCCAGGACTGGGGTACATAAGAGGAGAAAGTCTCACTCCAACCTGGGGAGGGAGACTCCCCTCTCTGCAGCCTCCTGCTGAGGCCAGGGCTTCCCAGCTACACAGGAAGCAGGAAGCAGCCCAGAGCCAGCAGCAGAACCCAGTGGAGTGGCCCAAAGCCCCGCACCCCACACACCCCCTGGCTCCACTGCCCGCGGGGCAGAGGATCTCCCAGTCGCTGTCATTCCCTCTCTGACCCTGCTTCCTGACAGCCAGGCCAAGCCTCTTTCTGGGACACCCCTCCACATGGGGACTGTGTGTGAGCCACCGGAATGTCTTTAACATTCCAGGCCAGCTTCCCGGGCCGCCCCAGCATGCATCTCCGCCGCCGCCCTCCGTGTCTGATCAGAGAAGCACGCTCACAACATTAGCCCGAGTCGAGCTTAATTAGATAAAAGATCCTTCTGCTGCCAGGAACGGTTCGTGCTCTCCCAGTCCCAGAAATGATGTTCGGATTCAGCGGCTGTGGGGATGATGGTTGCCTTTCAGGAAGAGACGAGCACTGCCCCTCCATCGGAGTGGCAGGTGGAGAGGCGGCAGAGTTTGCCCTGTAAGGCCGGGGTGAGCCGGAAAATGCCTAGCAACCAGCTCTCCAGGAAAAAACAAAAATGAATGCCTGATGTGGTGGGGTCGCCAATTTCCAAGTTGTGATTATTCCCACCCTAGTCCACTTGAAGCTACCAACGCGGTATCCATTGGCTCAAAGAATTCTCACAAATCTGTCAAGGAGCTAGCTCACCCCAACCAGCTCTGGCACACCACCATGTCATCTGTGCCAACTGAGGCACAAATCTGGAGACCTGTGTCCCTGTCCAACCCGGCCTCTCTGCTCCTTACCTAGGACTAATAATGCTCAAGTCCTGGGGACAGAAAGGCAGGATCTCCATCCTGAGTCTCCCTGGGGACAAGTAATCTGTCGCCATGCTGAGACCTGACTTCCAGGGTCGTCTCTGTCCTCCTGTCCTGCAGTAGTTGCTGGGCTTAGCCACCCCAGACCTATGACTAGTCTTGGGCTCCCCGTGTAATGCCAACCGCCAGCCTCCAGCCCGCCCTGTCCCTCATGTCTGGGATGACCCCAATGCATATTTCATTGAGGTCATGGCGATGCTGCCATTGGGATCCACTTGGGCTGTCGGTGTTACACACTGGGAGAGTTTAGTCTTTCCTCCCGGGGCTCCTTCACCCCAAGGCAGGGGCTAAGACAAGGTTCAGTCTCTTAGGATCCCCTAGGATCCCCTTGGGAGAAATCCCAGAGGCAGGAGCAAGGGCTCCTCACCTGCCCTCCTAGCGCTCCCAAGCTCTGGGTGTGAATCCTAGTTCTGTCCCTTACTACCTTGGAGCTTAAACCTCTCTGTACCTCAGTTTCCTCACCTGTACAAGGATAACAGTTCCTGCCTCAAGGGATTATAGGGAGGAGAAAATGCCCGAGCACACAAGAAGCAATCGGAAGTCATGATACTACCAGTGGTTCTTTCCTGACCGGCAGCCATCTACACTTCTCGTATTCCCCACCTCCCATAGCACACGATTGAAGGATTCTCACCAGTTATCCAGTACTCTTCCACCTCCTCGGGTTAACCATGGAGCGAAACATCTGTGGCCACCAACAGGCAGCTAAAAAGGGCCAGCACTTTGGGGTAACAAACCATCACCCAAGGACAGACTGCCCCCCAGCTCTGGGGCCATGCCAAGCCATATCAGAGATTGAAGGCAAAAGGAAAAATCAGTAATACTGACCCTGTCCTTGTTTAAAATGTTGATATTTTATTCCTCATGGATTTCTGCATTAATTTTTATATTTTAAAAGATTGTGCTAAAATAGCATTTGTCCTGATGCTGGGGATTTTGAGGCCCCCGTGCAATTTCCACCCTAGTTCCAGCTCTGTCTGGGACGTCTGCTGAGGGTGGACCCCTGCTCACAAGCATCCCTAGCGGGATGATTTGGGAGAACTTGAAGAGGAGGCCACGTGTGGAGGCCAGGGCTGCAGTGGCCTGTGTGTGGACTGACCGAGGGCCTGGCTTCCATCTCAGTGGTGCAAGGCCCCGCCCAGGCCTGGCTCAGGGCGGATTCAGTCCTCGATGAAGAATAGAAGAACAAAACCAAGTGCCCTAAATCTCCATCTCCAGGGAGTTCCTAATCAGCTGCTCCAAGGAGGGGACACCACCAGGCCTGTCCTTTGCCCTGTTCCCTTCCTCCCTCCCGCCTCCCACCTGGGCTCTATGCTGGGCTTCAGCCGGGCCCCCTCGGCTGCCACGCTACGCAGTTCTGCCTCAGAACCCCGGGACCTGCTGGGAGGCCTCTCAGCCACCCACCAGAGCTGCGGTCCATTTCCATCACCTCCCACACTCTTCCCGGGGAGGCAAGAATCCAACAGCCTGGGGAAACGGCTTTCTGCTCTTCTGCTGGGACCCTTCCCCCACCATCTGATTCTCTCTGGGTGCCTGTCACTCAACCCAGGAGCCTTCTGCACTGGAGGCCAAGGCCACTTCGAGACTGGGTCAGAGGGTAGCGAGTTCTTGGCAGGACATGAGGTGGCGGCTTGGGGCAGCCAGAGATGGGTCCAGAGCCTGGCCTTGGCACCCTACCCCTCCAAGAGCCCACATCATCTCCCAGCTTCCCACCTCAAGGACCACAGGCGCTGGGGGAGGGGCAGAATCAGGGACTACAGATTGGCCCATTTCCACCCAGCCTATCTCATCTCTCTCTCATACACAGTACACACACACACACACACACACACACACACAGTACATATGTATATACACATGGTATACATATATCTGTGTATATATGTGTGCACATATGAAACACATGTCTGTGCATATATACAGTATACATATACATGTGTGCATATGCATATAGCATATGTGTATACACTATACATATATACACATACATACCTTGCATATACATATGGCTATACATGTGGCTCACACGTGCATCACAAAATACACATACATACATGCATTTATACATAACATGCCTGTTATGCACTTATACATCATAAAGCCCACATGCACACACACATATACCCTCGTGCATATAATACACCTATATGCACACATGTACATATATACATGAACACATCACACAATGCATGTGTGTACACATGACCTGCACCCACACACACAGTACACATACAAACCCGATACACACATATGCACACATACTGTATGCACACACACCCTGCCACCGCAGCGCCCGCCCATGAGCTCTGACTCCCCACCGCCACAGGCCTCCTCTGCCTCTCACGGGAGCAGGGCGAGGAGGCCCAGCGCGATCCTCCCTCAAAGACAGAACAGTCCACAGAGCTTGGGTCTTCTCTGGAGAGTTTTGCATGTTCCTTAGCAACACTTAGGCTCCATCCTTCTCAGAAACTGTCTAGGGGCATGCAGGATCTGAAGGGGCAGGTCCAGCGAAGCGTCACTCCTTCTGGGTTGGGACGTGCTCCTCCTTGGGCCCTCTGCTGAGTCCCCGTCACTCCCTGGCTCCTTCATCTGCACTGACAGCCGCTGCCTGCTTCTAAGGAAGATGGACACTCATGCGAGGGAGCCTGCAAGCCAGCAGCGGGCCCTCGCTGCTGCTTTAATAACCCAACGAGAGAAGCTCACATCCACCGACGGCCGCGGGACGGGAGTCCTCGCTCACGCAGAGGAAGGTGCTTCTAAGGGCAGAAGCACAGCCCTGCCTCGCGGCATCAGACAGAAGCGCGACGGGCTTGTAGCAGACACCGACCCGCGGTTGCACCTGAAGTCATGCCCTGCCCTTGACATGGATGGGGCGACACCACTCTGCCTCAGTGGGATGTGTTCCGCTCAGGCAGGGAAGCCTCCGGGGCCGGCTACCTTTGCTAGGTCCTCTTAGCTCCCGGAGGGTACAGTGAAGCCCTTCTACGCCTCCTCTCTGGAAAAAAGAAACAGAAGAGCCATCTGTACCAAGCCTCCCTATGGGCCTGGCCCCGGCCTCTGCTCCGGCTGCAGATTGCTGCCCTCTGCTCTGTCCGGCCATAAGCCGCACTGTCCCCTCTCCTGCAGACTCCTTTACAGAAACCACAAAATGTCCCCAACTGAGGGTGGGTTCCCTAGTCCCCAGACTGGAGGGCTCCGGTGCCTGGATGGAGGCTGGATTGCCGGGAGTGGCCTCTCTCCATGGCGGCACCACAGCCTGAAGACCAGAAAGCTCGCTGTTAGAGGTCATGGTCCCAAAGCGGCCCTGCTGGCCGAGGCCCCAGGGCGGGGGCCTCCCAGGGCCCTGTGGCACCGCTGTCTCCCTATCAAAAGCCAACTAGTAGTGCGTGCTGCGGCCACTGCCACCTGATAAGAATGTGTCCAAGTGACAAGGAACTCTGGGAACACTTGTCCTGGAGACGGGATGTCCCATGAACAGCTCTCCTCTTCCCCATAGCTACCAACATTCAGGCCCAAGTGGACACTTAGGACTTTTAAAGGGGCCTGGAAACATCTTGTCTTCGAAGCTCTTGACTTAAGGAGTAAGATCATCCCAGTGGCAGAAGGCCTAGAACTGGCTTGAGCTCTCCTGAGGCTCCGGGCTGGAGGCCCTCTGTCCTCATTCACATTCATAACGATGCTGAGACAGAAGGAGGCTGAGACAGGAGGATCGCAGGTTTGAGGCCTGCCTCAGCAACGTAGCAAGACCCTCAGCAATTTAGCAAGACTCTGTTTCAAAATAAAAGATAAAAAGGGCTGGGGGAATAACTCAGATATAGAATATCCCTCTGGTAAATCACCAGTACCAAAAAAAAAAGATACCAATTACTATTCTATTCCTCCAATACAAACCCATCATGCGCCTGCCTGTGTCCTCCTATCTGTGATGTAGAGGCTGTCACACACGTGCTCTGTTGAATGCACAAGAGGACAGTGCTCCCAAAATGGGCATGGGAGAGTGTGAAGTGGAGGAGGTTTCCACCTGGGTACCAGGAGATACCATCTGCGGAGGGCACAGCAATCCAGTTTGCACGCTCCCTAGGGAACCTGGACCACTAGTGACTCCCCACTACTTCCCACCCGACACATTCCCCCCTTGGCACACGGCCCCTGACCACGAGTGGGCTTCTGAGCCTCTTGGACTTTTAGCTTCTCTGACTATAAATGGGTCTTACAAGACTTGTCTTGTGGGGACCTTAGAGAAATTTCACAAAATCACCCAAGTAAAATCTGGACACATGAGAAATGTTGGTGCCCTTGGTTCCTCGTCCCACATGACCTTGTAGAGTCCCCTCTTTTCTCCAGGTCTTGGCTTCCCCATCTGATCCTAAGTAGACTAAGCTTCCCCTGGTCCAGCAAGTGCAGGGCCTGCTTCCCCATCTTCGATCTCTCCTTCCTCTTCTGTGGCCGCCTCGCTTTCCTTCCTCTCTCTGCTCAAACCCGGGTTCTGCCAGGGCCAGTGACTCCCACAGCTGCCTGAACCTCTCTGGCACTTGGTGGCTCTCCCCACTTCGGTCACCTGCAAGAACAGCCACCAGGCTCTGTGGGCTCAGGAAAGCCAGGATGGCTACCAGTTGGGACCCCCTTGTTGGGGGATAGCCTGGGGTGAGGGCGAGATACCTGGGCTCCATTTCCAGATATTGAAGAAGATTCAGTAATGCGGCCGGTGTACAGTACAGTACCTTCCAGCAGGGCTGAAATAAACTCACAGCCAAGAAGTCTCTCCGGGGCCTTTGCGGGGGAAGGAAGGCGCTATCTGGGTCAGGCCTGGCTGACTGTAGGTGACTCTTCAGAATCAGGCTCTGCGTGGAGAAAGTGCAGGCTAGTTCCACGCAGGGCCACGCTGTTAGGCCTCCTGCCAGGGTTGGAATCTTGTTTTCAGTGTGCTAAAGGGACTCCCACTTTGGACATCGATGCATATTTTTAGAAGTGAGGTAACATACCAAGTGCTGGGGACATAGGGATAAACCAGGCCTCAAAAAGCTTTCAGCCGGTGGGGACACAGATATAAAAGACTCACGGGGGACACGGTGGCTTCTTTGGAAAGCAAAGGATCACCCTGGATTTACCCAACTCTCATGCATCCAGACTCTGAAGTGAGGCATCCCCGGCCCTCCACCCTTCAGAACTGGAGAGGTGAGGGTGACCCCACAACCTTCTGCAAGGCTAGAGCCAGACTCAAAGGGCAGCTTCCATGCCAGGGGCCCCCGCAGCATCCCTCGATCCAGAAGAGGGGGGAAGATGTCCTCCGTGTTCTCCCAGGCCTGGTCTCCTGAGAGAAGGGATGACTGGCTCCTGGCGTCATCTGCTTGCTTCTGGTGCTCAGCAGAGGGGGTGACTTTCAGCAGCTGCGGAAGGCGCTTGGATCCCAGTGGAAATGTGCACACATTTGGATATCGGATCTCCCGGGCCAGCTGCCATGCATCCTGCAGATGAAGCTGTCCCCCAGCAGCCACTCTGCCTCAGGTGACTGCCTTCTCCTAGAAGTGACCTGGGTGTCCTAGTTAATGTCACAGAATACTGCGGGAGTAAATAGCTGTTCTCCCCAAACCCAGAATCGAATGCCGAGCATCCTTTCCTGTGTCCCTGACTTCCTGTTGAGTGTCCCGGGAACATAACACTTAGCCCCAATGAAGGCCAAACAATAATGGTTCAAAGTCGCCCTCTGGTCACACCTGAAAAGTGGCAAGTGTGACCAGAGGCCTGGCACCAAGGCACAGCCTGTCTCCCGTCAGCGTCTGTGCTGGAAGGGACTGCGTGCGAGGGTCTCCTGCACTGGCCGGAGGACTTCCTGCAGCAGGTCCTTGCACGTGGCCTCCTTGGATACTGAAGGCCAAGAGGTCACCCTCTCCTGGGGAATGCTCTTGCCAGGGAGACCGTGAGCCTCCAGGCTGAGGACGGAACCCCACAGCACTTTAGGACTTCTGGTTTGGGTATGGAAGGCGTGTCCCTCTGTGCTTGTGTCCCCACCAGCCAAGAGAGAGTCCATCCACCCCAGATGGCCAGGGGCTCCCTTCCACTGACCCAGCCTTGCTTCTGTGAATGCCATTTACTCTGACGGGTCCTATTTTGCATTGTTTGGGGCTGTTTTTTGTTTTTGCAAATAACTTAATGAAAACTTTCATTTTCTTTCCAAACAAAAAGGAGGCTGTAGCATGTTCCTACATATACATCTGAAATCCCCCAAGCTCTTCCACAGCACCACAGTCTGGACCTCCCTAGGGGACCCAGCCGCCCCTGCCTTTGCGCTCCAGGGCGAATCCCTCCGCGCTCATTTCTCCTTCACGCCTGTCCGTGGCAGGAGCTCTCTCCTGTCTCTCACCTTAAGGGCAGGGGTGATCACAGACATGAGCAGCGCAGGTGGATGCTCCTGTTCCCCACGCTTTCTGGGAAAGGCTGAAAATACTCTTGAAGCCCCGCATTTGGATTCCGAGTGGACAGAGGGAAATGGTTCCCGGCATATTCCCCGTGTACCACCCAATGTCAGTCGCACCCCCCAGGACCCGGGGATGCGTTGCTGTGGTCATTAGTTAACGTATCTGGGAGGGGAAGGAGGGAGAGGGCTAAATAATTACAAGCACTTCTGTGATTTTTTTTTTCCTACTGACTAAGGTTAAAATGAATAGTGTTGATCTGCTGCCCAGGCAGTAGGCTTGTTAAAGGAAATGGTATTTAAAATGATTTTTGAGCCAAAGCAATTTGGCTGCTCCGAGGCGTCCTTTATCTTTTGCTTTCAAGAGGATAATAATGTTTAAAAACGAAGTCACTCATACCATTTCCTGTCGGGAAGCCAGGCCTGATGGGCAGCTCTTCCTCGGGGTTTGTTTACTTGCTTCATGATGGGAAATGCAAACTTAATGGCCCCCTCCTGCGGAGCCTTTGGTGTTCACACCAAACAAAGCCCCGTGCAGTGGTTGGATCTGTGTCCTCAGCGAAAGCTGGAAACCTTCTAGGTGACCACGTTGAGGACATCAGAATTTAACCCAGCATGGAGAGAGTCCCCAGGCAGGAAGCTCATGCCAACACCCCAGTTCAAGGGGGATCCATCTAGGGTGGGATAGGCTCCCATGTGGCTGAGGGGCGTCCTCACCCTGCAGAACATGCTAGGGTGCCCCAGTTGGGAACGTGCCAGGCAGATACTCCTGGGTAGAGGTATACTTGTCATGTGGTGAGAATCAGGCAGGGACCCCAGACTAGCCTTTTATTTTATTTTATTTTTCAGTATTGGGGATTGAACCCAGGGGCATTCTACCTCCGGGCTACACCCCCAGCCCTATTTTTTATTCTTTATTTTGAAACAGGGTCTCACTAAGTTGTGAAGGCCTCACTAAGTAGCTGAGGCTGGCCGCAAACATGGATCCTCCGGTCTCAGCCTCCCAAGTACTGGGATTACAAGCGTGCGCCACCACGCCCGGCCAGACTAGCCTTTTAGACTGAAAGAGGCAGAACGTACAACTTCCTTGTGTAGAGAGAGATGGGAGGCTCTCTGAGGGCCCAGCGGCCTGCTCCCTCCTGGTTGGGGCTGGGCAGGGCTCATAGATGCAGCATGGTTAGAGGCTAGGAGGAGCTGGCTCCGCCTTTTGCAGTCCTGGGACACCCAGCTTGGATGCGCACAATGAGCAGTCAGCAACGTCCACGCTCTTGCCTCCAGCTCCCAGAAGCCCCAAGGCAGCACTGTGGGATAGAAGGAACTTTCCACGGCAGTAAACAGGAGATCACAACATCTCCTGGATGAGGACTTGAACGCACGCACGCAACACACACATGCACACGCATCCACACACGTGAAAGTGCCGCACACGGTGCCTGGCACGCAGCGACAGATCCGCGTACTTTGAGTCCTTCTTGAACCTTCTCTTCTAATACTCAGAAGCAGAGTGCCCCTCCCCCAGGGAACTGGTGGGGAAGAGTTTGTTTTGGGGGTAGGGTGTCTTCTCTACAAAGCCAGGACAATCTTTGGGGTTCCCTCCAAAGCTGCCAGGCCACTTCCTGACCCAAGTAGGGCCACAGAGACAGCCAGTAACGTGAGGGACTGTGAAATGGGGACATTTGGGGGGTGTCGTTGTCTTGGTAGGTGTGCTTTGCACTCAGCTTTGGGTTTGCGTGGCGCCTCAGAGTCGGGTGCTGCTGGGGACAGTGGGGACTGTGGCCCCACTCCTGTCTCATCTCCCTGGCTCTGCAGGCGCCAGCTGACCTCTTTTGTCCCATCCCATTGGAGATTCCGCGAGCCCCCGACATCCACGGCTGAGCTACTGGATGGCCACTGCTCCCTTGATACGTTTTAAACACACTCCCAAACCCTGCTCATTTTGCCTTTGATGGGGAGGTGGCCTTCTGGGTTTTTCTTTCAAGAGATGCAGATTTAATGGACTGTGATTTTTCTCCAGATCTGCTGTTAAAAAAAAAAAAGAGGCAGCATTAAAAAAGCAACTCGGAATTTCTATTTGCTCAGGGAAAAAAAAAATCTGCTTGCTATTCAGGCCCTAGATTTTCCTGAGAGATTAGTGTACTTGCCTGCCAAGATGTTAGCTAAAGGAAAACACATTTGCTATAGATCAGAAATATTTATCCTTTTCTGGGCAGGAGATCCAAAGTGCCTCATCTGAATGGATAGCACCTGGAAATAGGAGCGAATGCAGTTGCCCGAGCTGCGGGCATGGAGGGGCTCGGGACACCTCTGTGGAGGGGAAGCCATAACAGGGAGCGAAGCCAGGCTCCTGGGGGCTGGGATCCATGCGTCTAGATGGAAGCCTTGGAATCGGCAGGAAGGAATGGGAAGCCTTGCCCAGCAATCTGGCTTTGCCCTCTGTCGGGGCATCAGTCTCTCGGGGCCAGCCCGAGAGAGATGCGAAGCTGACGGGGGGGGGGGGGGGGACAGACGCCGAACGGCCCGAAAAAAAACATACCTCGGACCGGGAGTCAAGTCTAGCAAGATCTCGTTTATTAGAAAGCCACATCTCTCTTTTATAGTAGAGGCAATACAGGAAGTTCGCAATTAGTAGGGTGTGGCACCACGCCCCCCTGTGATCTATCATAGGTAGAGACGCCTGTCCTCTGTGAGCATGGAAGGAGGTAACTACCTATCACAGCCCTCCTGAGGCTAGGTGGGACTATCTGCGGGACCTCCCCCTGAGGAATTCGCCAGCGCCATCTTTGCCATTAATATGCTGAATTACTGCCGGGAGAGGCCCGGTACTCTAGAGCAGGCTTCTGCCAGTCCACCAGGCCCTTTCATGGCACTGGGTAGAGACCCCTGCAGCCCTCCAGCAAGGAGGACAGCATCCTATCCTAACTTGTATGCCCTGGGGGTGGGGACCGCCCAATCAGGGGCCCAGGATGGAGGTAACTGAGGTTCACCTCACTCACCGCCGCTGCTTGACAAGAGAGAAGGGCCTAGACCTCCGAGCGGCCCCTGAGTGATTGCCACCCCCACCCCCATCTTTAAAAACCTTCTCTCAAACTTAGCAGACTCTTGTTGGGTTGCTGCAGAGGACTGAGAGATGCAAGCTCGTCAATAACGGAGAACTCTAACAATAACTTCCACCCGGCCAGCAGGCCTGCATCCTCGGGAGAAGCGGGAGTCCGGGCTTGTGTTTGGGGGAGTAAGCTGATAAACGGTTATTTTGTGGTTTTTCTTATTTGGTGTCGTCAGTCATAGATCACTATGATCAGGGCTCAGTCGGTCCCTGGTGTTGCCTTCTAGGTTCTGTTCGGGGAGGATCCAGTTGGGGATGTGTGTTGGGACGGGGAGAGGAAGCAATGAATCCCTGTGGCATCAGAGCCTGTCGTAGATCATTAGTCTTTGGGACCCACTTTTCCATTTGCAGAAGTCATTCGTCCTTGACCACTGGCCAGTGCACCCTGCCTGGGCGTGGCAGAGCCTGGGTCCAAGCCTCGCCTGACCCTTGACATCTGGCCTCTCACTCCTGGGCCTTGCATAGCTTGTTAGCATCCCCGGGCAGAGTGCTTTGGCTCCTTCCAGGCAAAGAAGGGCGTGCTCCGGGGTCTCCGCCGGCCCTGGCCAGGCGCGGAGTGAGGATTCCTCCCCCAGATCTGAACGTCTGTCAGGGACAGAGTTCTGCTAACAAGGGTTTGGTTAACCAGGAGGACTGCGCCCTTTAACTTGGAGGCCCCTACATCTTGTTCAAACAGAATTACTCCCAGGGCTTCTCAAGGATAAACCAGTCCAGGAAAGACTACAAATCCTGGGAATTTATAGTGGGGCCGCTTGTTCCCACTTATCTATTTTGGTCTTGTTCATACTGCCTCCTGGCTATAATTTCATCTCAGGTGGATGAAAGCTCCTTTCTTCCCCCTCAGATCTGGGAACCACTTCCTCTCTCTCTCTCTCTCTCTCTCTCTCTCTCTCTCTCTCTCTCCTGGCCCAGGGCCAGCTCTCTGAGTCTCCCCAAGAGGCGGGGGGGGGGGGCGCTCAGAACAAGCAGATCCAGCCAGTTGGACCTGGAGGGACAGCTCACAGCAGCATGGCCGTCTTCTCCCTGGGCTGCCTTTGCCCGAGGTCAGCCCCACACAGGTAGCCTGCATAGGCTGGGGCTTCTTTGTACTTGAAAACCAGCCCACGTGTAAGAGGCTGAACAGAGAGAGAGAAGGTATGTGGAGTACCAGGCTCTCTGGATGACAGGGCTGTGGGACACAGGAGCTCATGGCTTTGTGGTTGTGAGTGACTGCAGACAGGGGTTCGGTGTCAAGGTTAAGTGTGTATGAGTATGTACGCCCAAAGAACATGAGAAGGCGAGGAGGAGACACGTCCGTGTGCACTGCGTCCACAAGCCTGTCCCAGCCCACGTGTGCATCTGTGTGCAGTAGACAGGGCGGGGGTGGCCCCCACTGGTGGCACCTCCACTCCATACCCAGGTGACTGCCACCATGCTAAAGTGTCACACCACAGTAGCATTTCCCAGAATCTAAGTTGGGTCTCACCTGTCTGATGTTTTCTGTAATTAAAAGTGGGTGCACCAGGCATGGTGGCACACACCTATAATTCCAGCACTTGGGAGGCTGAGACAGGAGGATCGTAGGTTTGAGGCCAGGCTGAATAACCTAGCAAGGCTCTCAGCAACTTAGTAAGACCTTGTTTCAAAATAAAAAAAAAATAGAAAAGACTGGAGGTGTAGCTCAGAGGTAGAATGCCCCTGGGTTTAATCCCCAGTACCAAAGAAGAGGAGGAGGACGGAGAGGAGGAGATGGAGGAGGAGGAGGAGGAGGAGGAGGGGGAGGAGATGGAGGAGAAGGAGGAGAAGGAGGAAGAGGAGGAGGAGGACGGGGAGGAGGAGATGGAGGAGGAGGAGAAGGAGGAGGAGGAGGAGAAGGAGGAAGAGAGATGGGTGTTTCAGAGAAGCATCCCCTGCCCTGTCCTGTTGTCCCTTTGAGAGGACAGTGCCTTAGAAGTCATGTCACCCATCCCTCTGCCTCCCGGGAGGCTGCCATCCAGCCTTTCCCAGGAGCTAGGAAGGAGGCTTCCCGGGCCCAGGCCTCGTCCCAGGCTGCTCAGCACCACATGGACTCAGCGCAGGAGCCTCCGTCCTGGGCCTCCACAGAGCCCTCTCCCTTCCTCAGCCATGCAAAGGTGGCACAGCTTTGTCAGAGGCACAGAAGCCCAGCCAGGCCCCACCCCAGGGGACCAGGACAAATAACTGAGGCCACCAAGGTCACTGTCCTTCGGTCTCTCCAAGACCCTAGACAAGAAGAGAGAAGAGGATCTGCAGCTGCTCCTGAGGCCACTGCCAGGGCACCCCTGCCTGGCTGCGGAAGCGGCCAGTGTCCCCTCCCCAGAGATGGAGCCCATGGGAGGCCACTTCCCTCAGCCTCGACGGCCAGGCACACACACTCCCAGTCCCCAAGCCACTTCCCGCGTGTCCACAGCTCCCCCGCGGAGCCAAGTGCGGCAGGTCCCCTCCTGAGCTCTAAGCCTCCTGCCATCTGACCAGGCAGAGAGAAGGTGCCCTGGCCAAGGCGACCCCAGCTCTGCCCCACGCTCAGGCAGCCTTGGACGAGGCACAGCCCGGCTGGCAGAGAGGGACAGTCCTGGCCCTGCCTGTCGGCCATCACTGTCAGCTCACTGGTCTGTAACCCCGAAGAGCCCTTTGCGGGTTCATCTGACGTGCTGCTCTTCACGTGGCTCGAGGGTGGCAGTCTCTCCCGTCACACTTGGGGCGCCTTCCGTGGGTACGCCTAACACCTTCACGAACACAACGCTGTCATTTTCCCACCGTGCCTTCTCTTAGGGACTTACCCAGTTGGAGAGACAGCCGCAGGGGGTCGGAGCCCAGAGAGAGTGAAAGAGCTCGCCTGCGTCTTCCTAGGGAGGAAGCTCTAGATACAAGGGGGTTGTTTTCATTCCAGAGAATTCTACCTAATGGGTCATCTTTTTTTTTTCTTTTTGTGATACTGGGATGAACCCAGGGGCATTCAATCTCTGAGCTACACCAAGCCCTTTTAATTTTTGGTTTTGAAACAGGGTCTCACTAAGTTGCTGAGAGTCTCACTACTTGCTGAGGCTGTCCTTGAACCTGTGATCCTCCTGTCTCAGCCTCCCAAGTACTGGGATTACAGGCGTGCACCACCACGACCGGCTCCTAGTGGGTCATCTTAACAAAAGGAGGCATGGACGAGTGCCAGCAACCCACACAGCCCTGGCAGAAAGAGATGACTGGGGGCCGCTGGGAAGACTGGCTCCTCTGCTGGGGCCCATTGGAGACCCTCGGTGCCCCCTGTGCCAGTCTTGTCTTGGTGTGTTAGAGTGAGGCCAGCCCTTCCTGGAGCATCATTATGGAAGGAGGCGTGGGAGGGGAAGGGGCAGGGAAGATCAACAAGGCACTGGGAACTTATGAGTACATATATGTATGTATACATGTGTACATATATATATGCGTATGATCATGTACATGTATATACATACGAGTGTATTTGTGTATATGAATGTGTGCATATATGTGAGTATGTGTGTGTACATGACTACATTGAGTGTGTCCGCGTGTGCATAGGAAAGTGTGTGCAAGTAAGAACGCGCGTGCATGTGTGGGTAGTAGTTTAGCGCTTACTTCTCTCTGCAGGGCTGATTACTGCCCAGCTTCTGTGCTATGCAAACCTTTTGTGCAAAGCCGGGGCTCCCACGGCCCCTGTGCACGCCGGCCCCGAGGGTGCGATTCCGCCACCCTGGGCAGTGTGCCAGCACCGGCCTCCGTCAGCCACAGCGGTGACCTCCCCAGCGTCTTCCTTTCCTTGGACCATTTTCATGCTCACACTAGCCCATCTTCAAATACTGTGGCTCAGGGCCAGAGGCGTGAGCCAGCTCCATCAAACACAGGGCGGGGTTTGTCTCCTTCCCCTTCCGGGTCTGCCACTGGCTTCAGAGACCGGGGAGCAGGTACCTGTCCCCTTTGCCATCCTAAAGCTGCAAGTCTGGGTGGTGCCAAGCAACCCCATCTGGAGCCTGTGGCCTCTGCAGGCCCTGGAAAATATTAGGGTTCCACACTTGACTAGGTCCCAGATGGTGGTTCCCCCAGACTGAGACCATCCGCAGGGGATGTAGGTGGGGTGTCCAGGGTCAGGGCCACCTCACACAGGCCTGTGAGGAAAAGCAAGTGGGGCTCAGAGGAAGCCCACCCGTGACATATGCCATCGTTTGTCATTGACGCCAGCGTGTTTTGGGGCCACTGCCGACAAGCCAGCATGGTAGCTCAAATAGAGGACGCTGAGTCAGCAGATTCTAGAACCTTCTCCCGAGACCCTCTGGGGAGGCTCTCCCTGGAAGGAGGCCTTGGTCCCTGCCCTTCCAGTGAGCAGCAACATCAGCCTGAAAAAAGACTAACAGGGAGGTAGGGGAGACTAGAGTGTTGGCCACGGGGTCCGCTCACGAGATGAAGGGAGAGGCCTGAGGACATCGGTTTGTTCCAGGAATCCCCTGACCAGATGTGCCCTCCCAGCTGCCAGCCCTCGTGTACTGTCATTTCAGATTTCTGTCTTCTAGAGCCCACTGGGCAGAGAGGGCTCGCTGAAGACATCTCGGTACAGCTTTGTGATGGGTGGGTGCGGGCGGGGGTGGTCTGTACCATACACCCTGGAGGCTGGTGTGCAGGCTGTCCAGATTCAGCAGATAAAAATTGGGGATGGCCCATTCCATTTGAATTTCAGCTACATAATAAAAAATTTTAAAAATTAATATAAGTATGTCCCACATAAAATTTGGATATACTTATAGAATGGACCCTGTGTTTCTCTGAGATTCAAAGTTAATTGCATCCTCTATCTTATCTGGCACTGCCTCTGCTGTGGGCTTTTCTCTGCGCCTCTTCCTGCTTCCTCATCCATCTCTTCCGCTGAGCACAAGTTTGGGGATTCTATGATGGATGGACACCTGCAGGAACCCAGATTCCTTGGCTGCCCAAAGCTCGCAGGGGTGCCCATGTGCTGCAGTCTTCCCTGAGCCCCCGGGGGCTCCAGCTAAGAACATCTGGGCCCCTGGTGTTCGCAGCAAGCCTGTGCTTTGGAGACTACAGAAAGAGCTGGAAACTGAGGGTTCCTCTGTCCCAGCTGTGGTCCTGGGCCTCGGGGCAGAAAGAAGCACAAGATGGCGGGTGGTCTTCCTCTCTGGTTTGGGACCTGTGGTGCGGCAGTGAGGAGACTGCAGGTGGCCAGGACAGGCCCAAGGTCAACAGAAGCTTTAGAAGGAGTTGGTTAGATTCTCAGAGGGGTCTCCAGCCCACCCTCCCCACTCCCTTTGGATCCTGGCCAAGGACAAGCCCAAACCTAGCTAGCCTCTGTGCGAAGAAGTAGCTTTCGAGAAAGTGTGTCCTTCCCCAGGCAGGCCCATTTGCAGTCAAGTCTGTGTGTGGAATTTTTATTCCTCTAATACAGCCTAGGCAGGATTTAGTACACAAGTTCTCCAGAGGAAATGCATTCAATAAAAATTTGATGGGCTCCGGCAGCTCAGCAGTCTCCTTACGAATTCCAAGTGTTTGCTTGGTCCCTGGCTTGGGCAGGAGCTCAGCTACAGTCTGCAAATGGCCCCTTTGGCGAGGGAGTCCTTGGATGAAGGACCCACCCCAACTGAAAAATCCCCTTTGCCCCTGCTTCCTGGGAAGGGACAAAGGACTCCTCCAGGTTGGGGCGCTGGAGCTCCTGACCTTTGGCCCCAAGAAGGAGCTAAGCCCCGGGGCTCTGGGGGGCTCAGGGATCCTATTGCTCAAAGCAAGCTGAGGACCCGGAACCTTGGATGGGGAGCCTATGCCTGTGAAGATCCGAAGTCAGTTAAGAATAGAAATGAGCCGGGCGTGGCGGCGCTTGCTTGTAATCCCAGTACTTTGGGAGGCGGAGACCGGAGGATCCGGGTTCGTGGCCAGCCTCAGCGCGCATGCGCGCACGCACAATCGATCTCTCTCTTTCTCTCTCTCTCTCTCTCTCTCTCTCTCTCTCTACCTAGTGAAGCCCTCCGCAACTTCGTGAGACCCGGTTTCAAAAATAAAGCATAAAAAAAATAGGGCCGGGGGTGTAGCGCGGAGGTAGAACACCCCTGCATTCAATCCCCGGCACCGCAAAAAAAAAAAAAAAAAAAAAAGAATAGAAATGAGCCGGGCGTGGAGGCCCACGCCTGTAATCCCAGGACTTGGGAGGCTAAGACAGGAGGATCGTGGGTTTGAGGCCAGCCTAGGCAACTTAGCAAGTCCCTGTTTCAAAGTATATAAAATAAAATAGGGCTGGGGGTATAGCTCAGAGGTAAAATGCTCTGGGTTCAATCCCCAGTAACAACAAAAAGAAGAATAGAAATGAGTTTACTGTGGTTGGTGGGAAGTATAATAAATTTTCAGTGATTTTTTCTCTGACATTTCTCTGCTCAGCACACAGAAAAGAACTTCCTTTCCTTTGAGTTCAGGAAGGCACCTACTCCCCACACCAAGGCCCCGCCCTGCACCCCGGGGAGCACCCTAGGCACAGGCCCCTCCCTGGTTTCACCTCTTAGCCAAGCCTGGCACAGAGAGGGAGGTCACTCGTGGCAGTAGGTGGGGGAGGGATGGCAGGGCCCTGCGAGATGGAGGACCCCGCTGGTCACCCAGCTGGTCCATTAGGAAGCCCAGGCACAAACCCTGTTGGCTCCTGGTGTCTTTCCTCCTGTTGAGACAGTGCTAGATCATCAGGAAACGCTCCCAGGGCTCTGCTGCAGCTGGAACAGCCCCGGGCTGGGGACAGAGTGAATATCCATAGCACGGAGGGCCCTCCTGCCTGGGCCTGTGCTTGCAGAAAATGCAGATGGAGGAGGGAGACTAGGAAGCCAGCGGGTGCGGTGACAGGCCACTCTTGGGTCCCAGAGCACAGCGCGATTGCCTGCAGCGGCCCACCGGCCTATGTCCTGGAAGTAGAAGTAGAGGCCGGAGGCGTTGGCCTGGCGCTCGCTCTCTCTGGACTGGCCCCTCTGCAGCAAGGGGAGGGGTGGTGGCCACCCCCGCCCTGCTTACCCCGAGGACAGCACTGCCCCTTTCCACATTAGGTGGGCAAAGTCAAGAACATTCCAGAGCAATGGTCACTCATGTTTTTCCTGCCCTGGCATATAATGAAGATGATCCACACCTCCAGGATGGTGGCTCTGCCCCCTTAGGGGACAACGGACCCCTGGGGAGGGTTCAAAAGAGGCTCCCTAGCTGGGCGTGATGGCGCATGCTTGTAATCCCAGTACTTGGGAGGCTGAGACAGGAGGATCGCAGGTTCGAGGACAGCCTCAGCAAGTAGTGAGACTCTCATCAACCTAGTGAGACCCAGTTTCAAACTAAACATAAAATAGGGCTAGGAGTGTAGCTCAGAGGTAGAATGCCCCTGGGTTCAAAAAAAAAGACTCCCTGGGGTGATATGTCTCAGAATTGCATGCCCACCCACCTGTCCACCCCACCCTGGGACTCAGACTCAGTAGTGGGAAGAGGGCTCAGTGCTGCTCACAGCCTCCTTGTGAGTATGGGTGGAGTGAGCCTCCCTCATGAGCAGGCGTGGCACAGCCCACAGGCCTGGGTCTCCCAGCCCCACACCACCACCTGGCATGCACACCCACGTTCACACACGCACACTCACACCCTCTTACAGTGAAACTCAAAATACACTCTGAAGCTCACATCCACACACTGGCCTTCACACGTACAACCTGGAACACACACTCACAGTCACAATTCACATACACTCGCCTCTCACATTCATACACACACTCATGAGACACAACTTGCACACTCATGCACACTCATAGTGAAACTCAGAATCACTCTCATGCTCACATTCATGCAGTAGTACATTGGCTAACAGACTCGCACACTTACACACCCCCACTCCAGGGCACATTTGCACACTTGCACACTCATGGTCTCTTGTGTGTGCCCGCGCATCCCCAGCCCCGCAGGCTCAGTGCTGGGGTTTGGGGAGCTGGTCTCCATAGAAGCCCCAGTGGCCCCTGCAGGGCAGGTGGGGCCCAAGCCCAGCCCTGGGTCTCTAGCAGCCGTGAGAATCCCAAACGTTCCCCGGAGGGAAGCAGGCCCTTTATTACCTTGGGGACTCAGAACACTGTGCCGCGGTAATTGGAAGTGGCTTGACTCAAATTGCATTTTCAGAGGCGCCTCGAAAGACGGGGTGTGGGAAGGAGGGAGGGAGGGGAACTCCAGCCCTGAGCCCACTCGAGGGCCAGAGGCCCCAGCCTGAGGCCTCCGGAGGCTGCCGGCAGTTTGGGGGCTCACAGGCCACATGGAGACAAGAACAGAACTTAGACCACACCCTACAAGGGAAGCCTCGCTGTGCAGGCAGCGCCCACCCGCGCCAGTCTCCCGCTCAGGAGGGCTCTTGTGGTCTTCCCAGCTGGTGACACGGCTGTCTCTGCCCAGCGCAGCAGGGTTCACTGACTGAATGCTGGTCCACGCCCCAGGGCCTTTGCTCCTGCTGCTCCCTCTCTGTACTGCCCACATACTCCTTCCACAGACCCCATCATATCAGAAAGGTTTAGGAGCACTCGGCTGCGATCCCGACCCGACAGGGCCCTGAGCACTTCCCTCACCGCCTCATTAAATCCATTGGGCGCCCTTAGGATGGAGGAATCGGTGTGGTCACCACCTCACAGGTGGAGCCCAGGGGGTGCAGCCCCTCACTAAGAGGAGGTGAGACTGGGGTCTCTGCCTCTGAGCATGTGCGGAAGCCGGGAAGGGCCGGCGTTAGCTCCTGCAGACCCCGTCACGGCCACGGTGACTCTCCAACGCCAGCCAGTCATGGGGAGAGGCCACTGCGGTTCACCCCTCTCCAGCAGAAGAGGCATTGAAGAAGCTTCTAGAAGCCGTGCTGGGGGCTGACAAGGATTAAAAGCACCTCCTCAGACTCCGAGGCTTTGGCTTGCCGTTAGTCTGACGGCTACTGCGACGTCCCAGAGATGCTGGGGAGCAAGAGCAAAAGGGCTCCTCGGGTCCTAATCATGGGAGATGCAACTCAGAAGTGTGACCCCAGGCACTTGAGTCCCCGGCCACCTCCATGTCCCCGGCACCCAGCACTGAGCCTGGATCATGGCACAGGCTCGGAAGATACTAGTTGAATGGCATTAATGAAGGGGGAGAGGGAAGTGGGAGGGAGGAACGGGGGAAAGATGGAGGATGGTTGGGAAGGTCAGAAGGAGGGATGGAGGGAAGGGAGAGAGGGGAGAAGGGAGGAAGGGGGGAGGAAGGGAAAGACAGAGGGAGGATGGGAGTCTCAGGGCCAGAAGGGAAGCAGAGCGTGGTGGCGCACACCTGTGATCCCAGTACTTGGGAGGCTGACAAGAGGATCGCAGGTTGAATGCCAGTCTCAGCAACCTAGCAAGACTCTCAGCAACCCATCGAAACCCTGTTTCAAAATAAAAACTAAAGCCGGGCGTGGTGGCGCACGCTTGTAATCCCAGTACTTGGGAGGCTGAGATTGGAGGATCCGGGTTCGCGGCCAGCCTCAGCTACTTAGTGAGGCCTCCGCAACTTAGTGAGACCCTGTTTCAAAATAAAGAATAAAAAAATAGGGCTGGGGGTGTAGCTCGGAGGTAGAATGCCCCTGGGTTCAATCCCCAGTACCACAAATAAATAAATAAATAAATAAATAAATAAATAAATAAATAAATAAAAACTAAAAAGTTCCAGGAGGCAGAATGCCCCTGGGTTCAATCCCCAAGTACCATAAAAAAGAAGAAAGAAATCCAGAAGGGAGCCGGAACAGTGAAGGGCCCCCCAGTCCCAGCCCTTCGCTCTACCCTGGTTTCTGCAACACGCTCAGCTGAGCTGAGGGTGAGAAATCGGAGGGTCAGTAGAGGCGGGAACACTTGGCGAAGTGCGTGAGCCTGAGGCGCCAGGCGGGGATGAGCCCGGGCGTCCCTCCCTTCTCTGGCTCTTCAGCTGCCACGGGGCCCCCAGGCAGGACACTGGCCCCTGTAAATGAGACTTGTCCCTGGAATGTCTGGGCAGAGCTGGACGCGGGAACAGAATGGGCGCTTCCCACCAACATTTAGCAAAAGCTCGGGTCTCTAGGGAGCAAACAATTGGCTCCGTTCGCCCCTGGCATGGGGGCCTTCTCGCATGGGGACATCTGTCACCTCAAACCAAAGGCCGGTGTTCTTTCCCTCGCCCATCTGTCCCATCCCAGGCTAACATGGCTGGAAGATGGACCGAGAGGCCCGGGCGATGACAGAGCCCCAGGCCTCCACCAGGGCGGGCGGCACTCGGGGGCGGGGGACAAGGATTCAGGACAGAGACCAAACATTGTGACACCACTTTGATTTCTGAACTGTCGGCCCCGGCGCACTTTATAGGCTACCGACACTTGGATCATTTTTTTTCCCTCCTGGTTTACTCTATTTCTGGATTATTGTCTATAAGTTTCAAAATGGCCCAGGATCCCTGAGTGGTTTATAAATTAGGGCTGTATTCTGGGAGCACCCAGTAGTGCTGCTATATTTTAGGTGGTGTCAGAGTTTCCATTATAAACCCCATTTCTCAGAGGTTTATAACTTGGCCATAAAAACACACCGAGGCCAGAGGCTTAGACTGTACCCTGCGAGGCTGCTGGGTCCCTTTCCAGGTCTTGGGGCGGAACATCCAGCAGGCGTATAGCAGAGCAAGAGGCCAGGAACCGAGTGCTCCCAGTCCTGCTGTGAGGGATGCAAACATGGGGGCCTCACTCCTACCAGCCGGGGGGGACACATGGTCCACACAGCAGCCTATATGAATTGCATGAAAATACACCAAGTGACACGTGCATGTATGAATGTATCATTTTGAATCTCACTATGATATATAATTACAGTGCACCAAGAAAAGTATTTTTTAATTATTTTTGTTTTGGTACTGGGGATTGAACCCAGGGGCAGTCTACCTCCGAGCTACACCTCCAGCCCTATTTTATTTTGTATTTGGAAACAGGGTCTGGTAAGTTGCTGAGGCTGCCTTCAAACCTGCAATCCTCCTGTCTCAGCTTCCCAAGTACTGGGATTATAGGTGTGCGCTACCACGCCCAGCTTTAAAAGAATTTGCATGAATCAATGAGGCCAGGTTGCTTTTCTGCAGGCAGGTCAACAGGGAGAAGCTGCTCTGGCTCTCGATGGGTGTCCCAGGCCACGATCTCTGTCATTCCTAAGTCACCCTGAAAATGGCAATAAATAATAACAACAATAGTAATAACCCTCCTCTGAGGCCATATGGGTCCCTTCCTGTAGGTCACTAACCCAGTGACCAGATACATTCTGGGCTGACGGTTCATGTTAGGAAGAGATTCCATGCTTAGTAAGACAGGACTTGGAATCACACCTGCTGTTTTCATTAAGGAGCCTGTGTGGAGAAATAGGAGAGTCCAGACCAGCGGCTCTCAGGCCTGAGAGGCTTGAGATGGATAGAGGTAGATAGAGGATAGATAGATAGATGATTGATAGATAGATAGATGATAGATAGATAGATAGATAGATGATAGCTAGCTAGCTAGATGATGATGATGATGATGATAGATAGATAGATGATAGATAGATAGATAGATAGATAGATGATAGATAGAAAGATAGATAGATAATGATGATGATGATAGATGATAGATAGCTAGATAGATAATGATGATGATGATGTAGATAGATAGATAGATAGATGATAGCTAGCTAGATGATGATGATGATGATAGATATAGATAGATTGATAGATAGATAGATGATAGAGCGATGATAGATGGATAGATTGATAGATATGGATGGAAAGATAGATGATAGATAGATAGATATGGATAGATAGATGATAGATAGATAGATAGATATGAATGGATAGATAGATAGAGATAGATGGATAGATAGATAGATAGATAAGATATGGATGGATAGATAGAGATGGGTGGGTAGATAGATATAATAGATGATAGGTAGATAGATAGATAGATAGATGATAGAGATAGATGATAGATAGATAGATAGATAGATGATAGAGATAGATGATAGATGGATAGATAGATGGATGGATAGGAGAGGGACTGGGGATTTCAGTCACATGATTGGGGCAGAGTCCAGGCTGGCTGTCTTGCTCTGTGACCCCCAGGCTAGTGTTGGGAAGGGCACGGCCCTGGAGTCAGACAGATTCAAGTTTGTCATGCCTCTGATACCTGGTGCTAATGACACACCTGGCTATGTCCCATGTACGCTCCTATGGCGCAGGCGAGCACAGGGAGGGCGGACTTCTCGCTCCTTAGGAGAGTGGGGCAGTGCCCTCCACACTGTGCCCAGGGCGGGTGCATGGGCCGTCACCGTAGCTCCCGCTGTGAGTATTGCAAGCAGACGGGCTAGCCTGCCACGGGAGCCAGGAGGGGAGGAGGACCTAACACCAAGGGCTTCAGAATCCATCCATGGTCCATCAGAACCGAGGCCGAAGCCAGGCGTGGTGGCGCACGCTTGTAATCCCAGTACTTGGGAGGCGGAGACAGGAGGATCGCAGGTTCTCGGCCAGCCTCAGCTACTTAGTGAGGCCCTCCACAACTTAGTGAGACCCTGTTTCAAAATAAAGATTAAAAAATAGGGCTGGGGGTGTAGCTCAGAGGTAGAATGCCTCTGGGTTCAATCCCTGGTACCGCAAAAAAAAAAAAAAGAACCGAGGTCGAGAATCTTTTGCATGAGCCTCAGAATTCTTGGGGTTAGAATGTGTGACTTGGACACATGGCTCTGCCTCCAGCCTTCCCAAAAACTCACATCAAATGAGGGTCCCCCATTATGTTTATCCCGTGGGGGGACAGCGGGAGCCTTGTCCTGCTGCAGGACACCTCTCGACCTTCTGGGCAGCCTGGTTCACAACAAGCACTGTCTGTCATTCCTGCTTTTATCTGAGGACATTGCTCGGGGTCCCTGAGGCCTGGGAATCTCTGCCCTGTTGCCAGCTCCATCTTGCCCTTGGCCTCCTGCCCCGGCTGCCACACTCCACCCTGCTCAGAGCTGCCTCCCTGGGAGGCTCCTGGGTGCTTTACATCCCCCTCCTCCCAGAAACCTTCTGTGTGCTCCTCCTTCAGAACCTACCTTGGGCCACTGCCCGACTCGTTCCTCCCCAGCCAGGTGCTGGGCACCTGCGATGGCTGGCACCTACTCCCCTCTTCAGCGAACCCTCCTTGAAGGTGAGGATTGTGCCTTCTGGGACTGTCACCTGCCCCTCTTCCTTCAGTTAAACCAGAATAATGCAGGACGGCACCGGGAGAAACGCAGACTCTGAAATCAGAAAGCCCAAGTTCTAATGCTGGAGGGCCTTGAGCGCACATTTCCTCTCCTGGGGTGTGAGATCGTCGCCCGTATATCGAATGTCATGAAAGAAGGAAATACCAATCACAAGCCATTCTGTATCTTAAAGACTCTGGCGTGTAGATAGTCGTTATCACTATTGAATACAAGCTTCCATTCAGGGAACACAGGCTGAAGGAGCAGGATTCCGGGTGCCGGTGCCCCTGAGATGCATCTGTGCTGTGTCTCCATCATACACAATATCCAGGAAACACCTGAGGTCAGGGACAGGGAAGCAAGCCGCCCGGGTTCCGGAGCTCTGCTCGCCCATGCTGACCTTGGCAGACAGTTTCTCTTTTCTTTTTTTTGTGGTACCGGGGATTGAACCCAGGGGCGTTCAACCTCCGCGCTACACCCCCGGCCCTATTCTTTTATTCTTTTTTTGGAAACAGGGTCTCACGAAGTTGCGGAGGAATCACTAGGGAGAGAGAGAGAGAGAGAGAGAGAGAGCTGAGGCTGGCCGCAAACCCGGATCCTCCGGTCTCCGCCTCCCAAAGTACTGGGATTACAAGCGTGCGCCACCACGCCCGGCCAGTTTCTTACCAGGACCTCGCTGCCGGACCCCAACAGGCTGCTGAGGCCTCCTTCTCTTCCCTTTCCCCAGAGCCTGGCCAGGCCCTTCCCATGGCCGGGCTCCTGGTCTCCGGGGCTTGTGCTGAGTCTGCGGAGCCAGTGGCTTTACCGCCCCCGAGCTCCCCCACGCAGGCAGCTCCCATTCCCCTTCCCCGTGAGCCCCAGGGACAAGGCCTCTGCGGGGCAAGCTGCAGTCTGGGGGGCGCTCGCTTTGTTTCCTGCCTTTCCTGAGATTTCCCGGCTTCTAGTCCAGACGCGGCAATCGCAGGCTTGTCTGGATAAGGGGAGCCACGTCCCTGGGTTGCCCGGCTCCTCCCAGGCACCAGTCACTGCCTGGGTGTCTGCAAGGTGCCACGGAACAGAGCAGGTGAAGACGCACCCCGGGCTTACGCCAGAGCAAGGAGAGGTCGACACCCTGAGTCGGTTACTGTCACATGTCACTTAACAGTGGGAGTACATTCTGGGAGGGTGTCATCACCTTGTGAACATCATGAAGTATTTACTCAGGTAGTCTAGCCTACTAAACACTGAGGCTGGGTAGCAGAGCACCATCATAAACATGGTCTGTCGTTGACTGAGACTTCATCATGCAATGTGTGACTGTCTAATTTGTAGCCAGTAATCAGTGAGAGAGTAGAAAGAATGTGCTGGGGGAGGACAAGATGCAGTTTCCGATGGAGAGGGGCATGAGTGAGTCAGGTTTGGGCAATACTGCTGCATAACAAACAGCCCCAGGATCCCAGTGACTGAGATGATAGACTTTTATTTCTCTCTCTGATCGTAGACAGCTGCGGTGGCTTTGCCCAGGCCGAGGGGCAGGGGAGGAGCTGTTCTTGGTGCCTCACTCTAGCACCTACACTGGGCCGCTCAAAGCCTCTGCGCAGGCGCAGGAAGTCACGTCCACTCCCACCAGGCAGGCCCAAGCAAGTCAAGACGCAGCCTAGTCCCGCACCTGACACAGGAGGGGAGGGGGGAGTCAGGCTTGCTGAATGATACAGCATCCTTTTGGAGATACCAAAGGAGCTACTGGAGAGGGTCTCTCCTGAGCACAGCCCAGAGGAAAGGGAGGAGGGAGAGAGGGAGCCGGGAGCAGGCTGAGGAAGGGTGTTCAGAGAAGGGGAGCAGTAAGAACAAAGGCCTCTTCACAGAAGTGACGGCGGCTGCAGAATGATGGTAAAGAATGTGCTAGAAGGGAAGATGGTGGAGGTCCCACTGGAAAGACTGGCTTTTCACCCAGGGAGGTGGGCGTGCTGTGGATTTTGAGTTGACCAGAGCCGACCCATGTCCCAGCACCCTCCTGCTGGTTCCTCTGTTGGAGGGGGCTGAGGCGGCAAAGGAGGAAGTGGGGGGCCAGGCGGGAGGCCGTTTCCATGATTAGCGCCTGGTGAGGGCAGTGTCCGGGGTGGGGCTGCGGGTGGCAGAAGGTGCAGATTTTAGAGGGGTGCTGAGGCAGGGCCACCTGGTCTGCAGGCCTCCAGGGAATGGGATGGGGAGAAAGAGAAGCTTCCAGGCTGATAGGGTCCCATCGTCAGCGCTGGCGGCTGTGTGGAGTCAGGAGTGCCGGCCGCCCTGGAATTTTAAGTCAGAGACTGTAGACGTCTGCGTGGAGAATCTGCTCCCGGCCTCGCTGATGGCTCCCTGCAATCTTTGGGACTCCCTGGCTGTGGGAGGAGCGCTCTGATGTCTGCCTCCACCCTCATGTGGCATTCTTCCTGAGCACAGGACTCACAGCCCCAATTCCCCGCTTTCGAAGGATAGCAGCCATATTGGGTTAGGCCCACCTGCTCCAGCATGGGCTCACCTTGACTAGTGACACCTGCAGTGAACCTGCTACCAGGTACGATCAAATTCTGAGACACCGGGGACTTCAGCATGTGGATCTGGGGGGACGCAATTCAACCCACAAGAACATCTGAGTGGGAAGGCTCCTCACCAGAGAGGGGCGCCTGGGCCCCACATCTGGCTCAGAGCCCGTGCCCAGCAGCCTCGTCTTGCTCTCTGGACAAGGGAAGGAGGTTGGAATTCTCCTCAGACCCCCTGCCCTTCCTAGCCAGCCCACAGTCCCTAATGCCAGAGGAATGAAAGAAAGTAACTGCCTAGACACTGGGCAGACCCCAATCCTGAGGCCAGAGTCTCCTCTCAGGAGGTGGCAGAGGCCGGGCGTGGTGGCGCACGCTTGTAATTCCAGTACTTTGGGAGGCGGAGACCAGAGGATCCGGGTTCGCGGCCAGCCTCAGCTCTCTCTCTCTCTCTCTCTCTCTCTCTCTCTCTCTACTTAGTGAGGCCCTCCGCAACTTCGTGAGACCCGGTTTCAAAATACAGTATAAAAAAATAGGGCCAGGGGTGTAGTGCGGAGGTAGAACGCCCCTGGGTTCAATCCCCGGTACCGCAAAAAAAAAAAAAAAGGAGGTGGCAGCTCTGGAGTAGGAGCATGTACCAGCGTGGGCAAGGGTGTGGATCCAGTCACCAGGTACTGACATGCACGAGCACCCACTGTGTGCCACCATAACCTGATGTTGCACAAGCACCTACTGTGTGCCGCCATGCCTGCCATTGTGTGAGCACCTACTGTGTGCTGCCATGCCCTGACATTGCACCAGCACCAACTGTGTGCTGCCATGCCCTGACACTGCACGAACACCTACTGTGTGCTGGCAACCCTGCAACCCTTATACTGCATGGACACCTACTATATGCCACCATACCCTAATACTGCACAAGCGCCTACTGTGTGCTGCTGTACCCCAACATTGCACAAGCATCTAGTGTGTGCTGCCACACCCTCATACTGTACAAGCACCTATTGTGTGCTGTCACACCCTGATGCTGCACGAGCACCTACTGTGTGCTGTCACACCCTGACACTGCACGAGCACCTACTGTGTGCCGGCTCACCCTGGAAATACATCAGAGAGAGTACCAGGGCTGGAAGGGGCTAGAGCCTGGCCTCTGAGAAGACTGCAGGGCAGGTGAGATTTGTCCTGAGGAGAAAGATGAGACTTTTGCATAGAAACAACTTGTTCCTCAATGCCGCGGGCAGAGTCCTGTGGCCGGGCTCCAGGGTAAAGCCCCAAGTGGACAGAGGGCTGTGAGCAGAGGCAGCGGTGCTTCCAGCCAGCCAGGGTGTGAGCGGACAGTAGCAGGAGGGGTACCATCCCCCCATGCTGAGACCCCAGCTGCAGATGTCCAACTGGACCTGCGGGTGCTGGGGACTGAGCACGCCTCAGCTGCGGGACACACCAGCTGAGATATATGACCGAGATTCCAGACAGTCCTGGAGGAAAGACCTTCTGCTCAGCGTTGAGCACAGACGCTGCACCTGGGGTCCCCGGGCGCCCCTCAGTGGCATCATTCAAGGAGAGCTCTATCTGGTTCTGGCAGCTCCTTGTTCTTGTGACCGTGGGAGCTTCCTTAGCCTGTTAGGAAGAAGAGACCATAGGGGCAGCGTCTACACTGCAGACTCTGGTGCCAGACTGCCTATTCCTCATCTTGGCACCACTGCTCACCAGCTGTGTGGCTTTGGGTGAGTTACTTAACCTCTCTGTGACCCACTTCCTCTTGGGCTCAAATGTGTAATTACTCAGCACAGAGCCCAGAGCCTGCCACGAGGGCACGGTGGGCCTGGGCGCTCACCCAGCCAGGCACCACGAGGTTAAACCCAGCACAGGGAACAGCCTCTTCACAAAGGCCACTTTCCCATGTGCCCCATCCCGCCCAGCCCAGCTCCCCTTGAGGTGAGAGGCACCCCGAGCTAGTGAGTCCAGACTCAGGGGTCTCCCCAGTGCCTCCCCCTCATCCCCTCCGAGAGCCTCGGACAGACCCGATTTCAATTTTTTCAAACACCCGCAGGTCCACTATGACCCCAGAGTCCTTTCCCTTCCTTGAGGCATTCGAAAAACCCAGAGGAAACTGGTCAGAGGGACAGGAATCCCAAGCAAGGACCTTTGGATGACTTCAGCCTCTGCCTGGGGACAGGCTTGCAGAGCCCCCACTCAGACTCCCGGCCTCAGGGTGTGGATGTCCCCAAGTCTGCTCATCTGTCCCATCCCCACATCACACCTTTCCCAGTGGAGCTCCCCCAGTTAGGGAGGGCGGGCTCTGCGCAGCCCCCAGCCAGCACAGGAGAACCTGCCGCCCTCCCGAGCCGCCCAGTGGGCTGGGCATGTGCCCGCTGACTTTGTAAGTCTCCGCCACTTAACGAAAAGTCACAGGCGCCACCACAGAGGGGTTTTGTTTGGAACTTGAAACACTTGCTCAAATTAATGACCAAAAATGTCAGATATGTCCACAGCTAATTATTCATTAGATGCTTAATTAGTGTGGGATGATCATGACATTTTAATGTTATTAATTTTTATACTGTAATAGGAATTAAATTGTTCTGCTGTCCTAAGCCTCCTGTTGGAGTCACACCGTGGAATTGGGGGCTGGGAGGAGGCAGGGGCTACTGGGGACAGCTGGTGGCAGCGGGCAGCGTGTTGGCCGGTGTCCAGAGCACACATGCCCCTCCCTGGATGGGAGAAGCTTCCTCCAGGCTACGGTGCAGCCTCTTCAGCGCTGGACCCTTTGCATGGCCAAGCTGACAGCGGGAGCAGCCAGAGGCAGGGAAAGGGTAGACCAGATGGCTCCCCAAGGCTCCTTCCTGTGCACAAATCTTAGGAATTTGTCTTTCCCTCTTCCCAAGGCAGGAGGAAAATCAGGGAGCCATCCTGAAAACCCCACAGAAAAAGGAGAAGGGACCAACGCTGTCCCACTCAAAGGGGCCACAGAGGGCCACCCACCCTAGTGTCACAGACCTGCTTCCCATCTGACAACCCCATGATTCAGAGGAAGGGGCCCCCCAATGGAGGTGGTACACACTCGCAAACAAGCGAGCCCCATCTGCTGGCAAAGGAAGCACAAGTGTGAGCCCTTGCGAAAGGGGCACAGCTCTATTATTTTATAATCAGGAAAATAATCCCTGCTCGTGTTTAGAAATCTAGCCAGACAGGAAAGGAAGATGATAATAGAAAATTGCACAGAACCCTGCTGCCCAGAGATGATAGCTCTTCATGGTTTAGTGTATGTACTTCCAAGATGTCTTGTGTGGACGTATGTAAAAATATGCTTGCATGAGACACTGCTATCTTGTAATCTGCTGTTTTTCACCTAATAACATCTCTTGGGCATCTTTTTGAGCCAGTGGGTACAAATCTGCATAATCCTTTTTAGTGGTAACATTATATTCCATTCTACAAAAATGCTACAATGTATCTAACTGGTCTCTGATGAGCATTTGGATTAGTCCTAATTATTCACAATTAATAAGCAGGGTCCTCCTAATCATGCTTTCCCTGCTGGTTTGGTTAATTCCTTGGGATAAATTTCTAGAGATGGCATTGCTGGGTCACAGGGGAACTTCTTCATCATAGGATGGGAAAGCTTGAGGCCATGTCTACCTGTGACTGTGGCCAAGTATTTTACCTCCCCCCATACTTGCAAAATGGGTGTAATAATCCTGTCTGAGGGACAGTGAGAATTGTGGGAACCGGCACAGAGCCTGGCACGTAGTAGGTGCGGCTACATGTGAGCTCCTTTTCTGCACACTCTATGCTCTTAGTTTACAAAATACTTTGGTATATGTTATCCCTTACGATCCTATTGTTCCATAGCAAAGAACAAATAAAAAGGACATGAAGGTTTCAGAAGAGTTCCGATAAATTCTTGAGTGGGGGGTTCCAGTTTTGCTGGTGGGGAGAGGGGGTGATATCCAGGGCTTGGCTTAAACCTGCAAGGTCGGAGTCCTCTGGAGGAGTCGGCACATGCCTCTGCATGCTGCTTCTTGGCACCCCCACCAGAGAGAGGGTGTGGCATCCGTTCTGTCCTGGGAATGTACTTTGTGCTTTGGGAGGGTGAGGCCACCCCAAAACAGATAGGGGAGTCCCAGCAAAGGTTTGGCCAAGGTCCTGTAAAAAAGAAGTCCTGTCTTGAGAGGTGGTGGCTCCCCACGGTGGCCTGGAAGAACCCTCCTGCACCTCGCTCTGGTCTGAGCCAGGGCCCTTTCTTGCAGTTGTGCCCCGGCTTAGTGAGCTCGGGCGGCCAGCAGACAGAATGGAGATTTTTGGTTCCCCAGACTGGAGAAGAAGGACAAGAGTTCAGAGAAGCTTCTCCCATTGGGGGCCAAGAGCGCATTTGGGTAGCTAAGTGGCTTCCCCCGAGGCTGGATGTGAGAAATGTGTGTAGCCACAGTCGGGTTATAGTAGGAAGGGGTCTGTCAGGGGTCTGTCACGCCTGTCAGGGGTCTGAGTTCTTAACTACAAATCCTGGGCTAGCTGTAGTCTCTTCTTCTTATGCAATTTGGAAAAAATAAAAATAAATCCTGGTAAAATGAAGCAGGTACTCTCCCCCCACCCCAGACTTCTAGAGGCCCCTTCCAGAGGTGAGGCTGCACCTCCAAGAGGCCGAGCCACCCCACGCCCTGCTCCTCCTGCGCCTCCTCTCCCTTCTCCTGGGCCTCTCCATTCTGGGCCTGACCCTCACCCATGACAGCCCAGTGTCGGGCATCTCAACACTGTGACAAGGCGCAGCATAGAGGGGTCCATTTAGGTGAAGGCGGATAACAGGGCCCCTGACGTCCCCCACAGAGTGGCTGCCTGTTGGAAAGGCACCCCCATTTCTCCCCATAGAAGTCAGTCGATGAACAGAACATGAGGTCAGGCAGCCCTCGGGAGAGGGGGCCCTGTGCCCACCCAGGGCTGCTCCAGGAGAAGGGGCCGGGCTCACCCACACAGCAAGGACAACATGTTAACAGCTCCATTTAATGGACTCTTCCTGGAATGAGAAGTGCCCAGCCCTCAGCACCTCCACCCCTCCAGATGCCAAAAGTCATAACAGATTCATGGAGCCTCACGCCCCGTGGGCACTTAGCACAGAGCCTCGCAAATGCAGGCTCCCTTCTGAGGTCAAACTTGGCAATTCCCCATTAAGTGCACCAGAAAAAATGGCCCGTGAAGGCCACAGGCCTGCCAACTCCAGCACTAGGGGCTGTCCTGGGAGGCTAGGGGAGGGGACCCTGGCCAGTGCCAGGAGCAGAGCCCTCCAGGGAGAGGAAGGCCGTCCCCAAGGAAATCTCTGCCTTCCTCCCTGCCCTGTCGGCCACTGCCCACAGCCTGCTCCAGATGAAAGGGAGAAGGAAGAAAACACTGTTAATATGCCAGTAAAGTCGAGATCATACCAGATGCTCTAATTAGACGGCTCCTCAAATCATCACAAACTCATTTACAAGGTGAGGTGCCCAGGGTCCCCCGACACCAGCTGAGCAGGAGTTCTGGGGGGACCTCACCTGTTTCCCTGAGTCCTTGGGGGTGGGCAGGGCAGGGAGAGGTGGGGTGCAGTGGGGGACAAGGGCCCCCAGCCCTCTGGTCACCCTGTCAACTCTGCTCCCAAATACTCCCCCAGTTCTTCTCCTCTCTACCTGCAGGGCCACCGCCCTCCCGAGGCTTTCTCACCTCTGCTCTTGACAACTGTCATCGTCCCCAGCTAGTCTCAGGGGCATCAGCTGTCCTGCACTGGTCCCCCGCCACAGTGCTGTCAAAATGGAGATCTCTCTAAAACACATCACTTCATGTCAATTCCGACCCAAGTCTTCAAAGGCCCCTCGTCCTATAGGGAAACGCAAGTACTTCCCAGCAGGGCTCCCTGCCCTTAATGGATGCCCCCTACCTGCTGGCACCCCAACTCTTTCTCCAGGGCTTCATGCTCACAGGACCCACCAGTGGTGTCTGCATCAGGCTCCCTCTCAGCCTGGCTGCCTGGGCCCCTCCTCCTCCTCCTCGTCTTCTTCCTCTTCCCCCTCCTCTTCGTCCTCCTCCTCCTCCAAAAAATGCCTCAGCTGGGCGTGGTGGTGCACGCTTATAATCCCAGTATTTGGGAGGCTGAGACAGGAGGATTGCAGGTTCAAAGCCAGCCTCAGCTACTTAGTAAGGTCATCCACAGCTTAGTGAGACCCTGTTTCCAAATAAAAAATAAAATAGGTCTGGAGGTGTAGCCCAGAGGTACAAAGCCCCTGGGTTCCATCCCCAGTACCACAAAATAAAAAAGAAAAGAAATGCCTCAAACCAAGAGTCCTGAGTAGGATCCCAAACCCACCTCTCCCAGGCTTCTGTGGGTCCAAGGACCACTGTATTAGAAACACTAGGAAGTTTATTTAAAACGCAGGAGTCCCAGGCCCTGCCATGGTCCTGTGGGTTCAGAACCTCCGTAGGTGAAGCTGGGGAATCAGCCTTTCAAATAAAATATCTCCCCATACGTACATTCAGGATCCGCTGTCCTGTGCTGTTACCAGGTGTTCCTGTAACTTTCCTCAGGGCCAGGATGGCGTGTGGTCATCTCTGTATCTCAGAGTCTGATGCAGGTGGTGGGTTGGGATGTTTTGAAGACCGACTCTCTCTTTCGCTGTGTCAAACTCTTTACCAGCATTCAATCGTGTAATGTTCAACGCCTCCCCCCAGGAGATAGGCTCCTAGAGTTATCCCTATTTTACAGAAAAAGAAACTGAGGCACTGAGAGGTTAAGTGGCTTGCCTAAATTCACAGGTAGTGGAGGTGGGATTTGAACCCATGCAGTCTAGTTCCAGACTTTGAGCCCATGACCACTTTGATGAATTCCCTCCCAGGGCCTGGGATGTAGTAAATGCTGAGTAGGTGAATGAATGAATGAGAAAGCCTCTTGCTTGGATGAGGCAACACACACCTGTGTTTAGGTGACATACTCAGCCAGCTCCAGGATGGCTGTTCATATGGGAAGGAGGGAAGCAGGCTGTGTGCTGGCCGAGGACACCTCAGTCCCCACTGCCATCATTCTGTCTGCCTGTCATTCCAACTGAGGTCATGAGAACTGTGCCACACCACAGTCTGCCCAAAGAAAGTTCTGGCAAAGTCACACCCTCTATCCAAACTGTGTCTGGCCAGTGTGTGGGGCCGATGCGTGTCTGCGCACCTCAGGCAGAGCGGATGTGGATTAGCAATGGCCCCCGCTGCTGTCGGGGACTCTCCTCTATAAAGCTCTGCCCCAGTGGTGCCCGGCACTGGCTGGAGGAAATCTGATTCCTAGCCACATGGAAGGTCATGGAGCTGGGAATTATTCGATTAGGGCCAGGCACTGGGGTGAGGCCCTTGGCAGGGAGGTGGGGCCAGCAGGGACTGCATCGGGTTCCAGTCTCACTGGGCCATCGGGCACACATGTCTCAGAGCAGACATGGGTCCAACGCAGGAAGGATCTTGCCAAAGAGAACATTCCTCCCACACTGATGGAGAAGCAATCGGGGACCCGTGGTCTGCCCACAGCCTTGCAGTGCCACGCTGCCACACCAAAGGCCCAAAGAGTCATGCAGCCCCTGCATCTTGCTGCAGAAGCGGGGCAGAGGATGCAACCTGAGAAAGAACTGACACCTCCCCAACACTCGGTCCCCAGGTGTCCTTCATAGCTCCTTCTAGAGCATCGCAGCTTGACCCGGACCAGCCTTCCCTGGAACACTACAAAATCCTCCAGACAGATACACACACACACACACACACACACACACACACACACACACACACACCACCTTCCCAATATTTCACTAGCCAGTACTCCATACTAGTGGCTCTTGGATGCATCTTCAATCCCAGAGCTGGTGATGAAGTTCTCATCAGGCTGTGGAGAAGAGGGGGAAGAGGAGGAAGAGGAGGATGTGTGGTGAGCTTTTCCTGAGCGAAGGGTTCATTTCTCAAAGACCATCCTTTATTCTGCCTCCGTGACCTTCCTACTTTTACTACACTTAAAAGGTCCTTTGGTCTATGACAACATGGCGGCAGTAGATGGGGTGATTGGTTTTTAATGACTTCTTTGGCCACTAACCAACAACATTCCTGTTGCTTCCTCATTTTTAATTGGAATTTTAATTAAGATAGTTGTAGATTTATATGCAGTTGTAAGAATTAATGCAGAGATCCCTATTCCGTTCACCCAGTTTCCCCCAGTGGTAACATGTTGCAGAATGCTAGTACAATATCACAGCCGGAATGTGACACTGATACAATTCACCAGTCTTACTCAGTATAAATGCTTACTCATATAAGCACGTTCCAGTTCTACTTATAGTTGTGTAGATGTGCACACACCTCTGTGTATGCTCCTATGCAATTTTACCATACACATAAGTTTGTGTTTCCACCACCACAACCAAGATATTAACTGGAAATTCAGCCAAGTGATTAAGGGTGTCAATAGTTCATTCCTTTTTATTGCTGAGTGGTGTCCCATGGTACCAACACACCATTTGTCTAACCATTTACTCATTGAAGGACATCTGGGTCTTTCCACTCCTGGGCTATTACAAATGAAGTTTCTGTAAACATTATAGGCAGGGTTTTATGCGAAGATTGTCTTTTTCCCCTCTGGGATAAATGCCCAAGGGTGCAATTGCTGTGTCATTTAATAGTTGCATGTTTAGTTGTATAAGAAATTGCCAATCTGTTGGTATACAGTGTCTATCCCACCTTCTCATTCCCACCAACAGTGTACCAGTGACCCAGTTTCCCCACATCCTCACCAGCATTTGATATTGTCTCTGTGTTTTATTTGAGACATTCTGATGGGTATATAGTAATGTCTTATTATGGCTTTAATATAAATTTCTTTAAAGCTAATGATGTTGGACATTTTTTATGTGCTTATTTGTCATCTGTATATCACCTTTGGTGAAATGTCGATTCATGTCTTTTGTCAATTTTCTAATTGAATTGCTTGATTGTTTTTACTATTGATTGTTGTTCTTAGTATATTCTCTATACTAGTCCTTTGCTGGATGTGTGGTTTAAAAGTATTTTCTCCCAGTCTGTAGCTTGTCTTTACATCCTGTTCACATTGGCTTTTTCAGGGAAAAAAATTCAATTTCAGTGAAGTCCAATTTATCAATTTTCCCCTTTATAGATAATGCTTGAGCATCAAGTTGCCTAGTGCTAGATCCTAAATATTTTACTAAAAGCTTTATAATTTTACATTTGAGTCCATGATCTAGTCTTAGTTAATTTTTGTATAAGGTCTGAGGGTTGCTTCCTTCCATTATTGTTGTTATTGTTTTGGGGGGAGTTGTTTTTGTTTTTGTTTTTTGCCCATGGATGTCCAATTGCTCTAGCACCACTTGTTGAAAAGATTAATCTTCCTCCTTTTAATCACTTTTGTACCTTTGTCGAAATAAAGTGAGCATGTTTTAGTGGGGCTATTTCTGGGTTCTATATTCTATTCCATTGGTCTATGTGTCTCTACCTCCTTTGACACTACGCTGTCTTGATTGCTATGGCTCAACAGCCAGACTCAATATCAGATAGAGTCAGCCCTTCTACTTTATTCTTTTTTGTGAAGATTGCTCAAGCTATTCTAAGCCTTTATATTTCTGTGCCTTCCCATATAAGTTATAAGACACATTTGTCTATCCATTTTGATAGGAATTGCCTTAAACCTGTAGATAAATTTGGAGAGAATTTACATCTTCGCTATGTTTAGTCTTCCAATCCATGAACAAGGTATGCCTCTTCATTTATCAGGTCTTCTTGGATTTCGCTTATCAGCACTTTGTAATTTTTAGACTATAGATCCCGTACATGTTTTGTGAGGTGTATGCTTCAGAATCTCATTTTCTTTGGCACTATTGCGAATGGTATTTTGTATTTTTAATTTTGTTTTCCGCGTGTTTGTGATTTGGATATAGAAATGAGTAGATTTTTCTGTGTTGATCTTGTCTCTCATAACTTTACTGAACTCACTCATTAGTTCTAGAGATTTTTCCGTCTCCTAGATCCCTCGGGATTTCCTATGTAAACAATCACATCATCTGTAGAGCCCCTTGCATTTCTTCCTGTCTGGTCCATCTGCCATTTATTCCTCCTCCTGCCTTACTGTCTTAGAACTCCCTCTGCTGTGCTGGGTCAGGATGGTGTAAACACCTTGCTCTGTGCCTTCTCTAAGAGAAAAGCGTTTGATCTTTCACCATTAAATTTATGACAGCTGTAGGGGTTTTGTAGATGCTTCTGATCGAGTTGAGATAACATTGCTCTATCCCTAATATGTGTGAACTTGGGAACCTCCAGTTTGCTGCTCCCCCCCACACCCTCCTGTTCAATCTTCACGGGTCCCGGGTAGGTAAGGGGTACACGGCTTCCAGCTCAGGTTCTTGGCTCTCCATCATCTCCGACCTCTCCAATCCCACCCTCTAGGCTGTGCTAAGCCTTCTGCCCCAAGCCATATTCTCCGCCAGAGTCAAGGAAGGGAGCGACTCCAAACCAGTGCTAGCCATTCATTCATTCATTCATTCATCCATTCATGTACTCTCTCATTCACTCATTCAGCCACCCCGAGCCCTGGAGGCCAGGCCAGGGAGCAGAGACGGGGCAGATGTAGACTCTGCCCTTGGGAAGCCCAGTCTGACAGGCACGCTCCACGGGTCCCTCATTCTAGCCCATCACATCACACGTGATTGTGTGTCTCTCTGCTCTCTGCAGGGCGGGCCAGGGCCAGCTGTGGCTCCAGGAGTTGCTGTTTTCTTCTTCCAGAAAGCATGCAGCCCAAGCAGCCCCAAGCCCACCGCCCCCTTGATTGCCCTGCAGCGATCGAAGCAGCCTGCTGACCCTTGGGCCCCATCTGCCCCCTGCCATATAATCGGCGCCTCCAGCCTCCTCCTCCTCCTCTTACCCCAGCTCCTGACACTAGAACCTTATGCACGCAGGACAAGCTGCCTACTCTCCACAGCCACGGGATGACAGCCTATTGCTGTCCTTGGTTTTTGTTTTTTTAATCAAGGGAACAATTTCTGCCTGTGCAATTCTCTTTAATAACAGCAATATTATTATTGTTATCAGCGTGGCCTCCAGACAGAGTCTCACTAAATTGGAGAGTAGCTGAGCTTATGGTTTTCTGCAGAGCCCCTCTGACCATCATCGGGCCGGCCTCGGGGATGGGGTGGGCTCAGGCCCAGCCGGAAGATGATGGCAGGTAGGAAGAGATACCCGAGGATTATGCTGTCATTTCTATATCTGTCCCCTGCCTCCTGCTCCTCCTCCTCTCCTCCATCTCAGGCCATGGACAAGGTAGGACAGGCCTGACCACAGGCATTCCATCTATCGGCATCCATTAACTACCCGCTGACCATGCGCTGATTACAACCTAAGGCCAGGCAGGTAGGGATGTCCCGATGGCTGCTCACAGTCTGAAAGAAGAGACAGGCAGGACATGTGTCTGGTCCTAGAACCTGTAGGACACCCCCCCAAAAAAAAAACTTGGTTAGGTGTAGAGTCAGGTGAGTGCTGTACTTGCCTGGCTGCAAAATTTAAGGGGGGCCCCAAAAAGCCAAATAATATTTTAATACAATATTTTTAAAAGTGAAAATTAATGTACAAAATCTATGATGCACAAAATATCAACATTTTAAATAAAGATGGGGAAAGGACATGGAAGAAGTACATCAAAGAGGTTTCCAGGCCAGAGTAGAGGCCTGAGAGGGGCTCCCCACCAACCTCCCCCACCTTATCATACCTCGTGAACCGTCTCCTAGAGCCATCGAGGCTGGACCCAGAGCATCCCCCCGCCACCGCCCCATCCCTTCCTGCAAGCAGAGCTCCAAGCAGACCCCGTGTCCCTTTCCTACGCTGCCGCACACGCCCGGACAGTCCGCATGCACTGGATAGGGCTGCCCCTGGGCCTCCGCACCGCGGAGGAGACCGGGGCCTGGAGCACCACGGCCGGCCTGGACACTGCACCCTGCTCGTGGTAACCTCATGGGGGTGCAGAATGGAGCACCAAACACCATTTGGAGGGTGCAGAGTCAGGGACAGAAATTGGAGGGTCAGGAACAAAGGTGGGGCAGAACTTGAGCGCCCAGCAGTGCTCCCAGAAGTGGTGACTCCCATCAGTGAGGGGCGCGCTGTGTCTGGCATGGCAGAACCGGGGGTCAACCACTCACTCGGGGAGCACCAGCCAGGGTGCTGGAGGACCGTCTGGGCCTCCTTGGGGCCTGCTCGGAGGGCGCAGCTCCAGTGGGAAGGCTCTCGAGGTCCCTGGACAACGGCCCCGCCCAGCCAGGCTGGCCGCCTCCGTGAGCTTTGTCTGAATAATTGATTCTATATATGTCACCAAGCATGAAGCCCCTTTCCTCCTCGCTCGGCTGCTGGGGCTGGCATTTCCCAGAAACCAACCTTTCAGCAGGGGCTTTGGGTGCCAGGAGTGTCTGTGACCCCGGGCTGTCCTGGGGCCTGCCTCTTTCTGCCCTGGGCCAGTTGTCTCTTCCCTCCCGTGCTAGGAGCCGGGTCCCCAGGCCTGCCTGACTGCATCCTGAAGCTCAGGGCCACCACTGAGTGCCGGGGATGGAGGCAGGTTCGGGGAGGTATCAGGGGAAAATAATACAGTTGACTTGGGGCCATGCATCTTGGGCATAAAAGAGGCTGGAATACTCACCAGGTATGACAGCCACTTCCTCTTGGAAATCACTAGAGCAAGCTTCCTCAACCCAGAGCCAGGAAGCTGAGGGCCCAGCTCTAGCATCGCACCCCATTCCATTAAGGGGAAAGCGCTCTTCTCGTGAGAGCCCCCCACCTTGTGCATGGCTGTGGTTCTCGGGCCTCACAAATGTCCGCCTGTGCTTGTTTGGTCTAGCTCCTTTTTTTGAAAATAGCCAGAGGGATAAACAGCATAGCTAATACCCTAGAGACGGCTCCCAGGAGACGGGGAGAGTTTGGAGGGCACAGTGTGCCAGGCGCCTAGAAAGGGGCCCCGAAGCCACTAGGGAGAGTCCTGGAGGGGGAGGCAATGTTAATTGGAAATGGTGTACTTTAATGTAAAGCCCAGCACATAGTAGCTGTTCAGTAAATCATGGCCATGATCAGGATGAAGTGTAACGCAAGATGTGAGGCTGTTAACGTGTCCAGAACTCGCTGGGCAGGAAGCTCCCCAGCACAGGCAGACATTGAGGGCGGGGCATCAGCTGGCCATGCCCTCTCTAGTATGCACCACCCCCCTCCATACCCACTGTGGACTGCATGGGCCTCTCTCAGGCCCAGGAGAGGTGGACTTGCCTGCCCCGGGTGGGCTCAGCAGCTCAGCCCATTGCCCTTATGACATCTCTTCCCGGGACCTTGGTAGTTCTACCTGTGACCACCACCTGCGGAAGGTCCCAGGTGTGCATGGCTGCTGCCCTGCAGAGCCGCCTTGGCTCAGGCTGCAGCTGGCCTCAGCTCATCCCCCATCCCCATCACAGACGTAACCAGAGCTTCATGAAAGGGACCGAGGCTAATAATTTAAGAAGTAATTTGTTATTAGTGTGGCACTGATGCGTTGAGCTGACCAAAGCGCCTTTCAGCAGATTATTATTAAATATTAAGTCTATTGATTTGATGCAGAGCTGTGCACTGGTCGGTCCCTAGCAGCTGGGGACATGCATTTGTTTCCATGATTTATGGAAAGCAAGCCCACTCCAGGGAGCCTCACAGATGTGACCATCCGATGCCACACAGGTGTCCTCACAGCAGCTCTCAGAGGTGTGTGGCATAGACGAGGAGCCAAGGGTCAGGGAGTTAAGGAAGCTTCCCATGGCGGCACAGCTGGAGTGTGGCAAGACATGGGCATGTCTGAGTCAAGCTTCTGCCACTTTGAAACTCTGCACCAGGCACACGGTAGGGACCCATTAAATGTACATTATGATTCTGTATCCATAAATGAGAATATGGAGTTTTTGTTTTTTTTTTTTTTTTTTTTTTTTTTGGGTAC
>PVJS01006350.1:0-60271 GCA_004027185.1 Glis glis
GAGGGCCTCACTAAGTAGAGAGAGAGAGAGAGACAGGGAGAGACACAGAGAGAGAGAGAGAGAGAGACAGGGAGGGAGGGAGGGAAGGAGAGAGAACGCTCGCGTGTGCGCGCGCACGCACGCGCGAGCTGAGGCTGGCCACGAACCCGGATCCTCTGGTCTCCGCCTCCCAAAGTACTGGGATTACAAGCGTGCGCCACCACGCCCGGCCTCTAATTGTGTTTTAGAGAAGGATCTAGTTAGCTGATGAACAATGAAATGCCCTATAAACATACTTAAAGATATATCTTGCTGCATATTTCAGGACCATATGAATTATACCACATAGAACAACAATTTGCACGTGTTCATCGCTTTCTAGTTAATGAAAGGTACTTGCAGATGTACTAGACACCCGACAGTGTAGAGGTCAAGGTTTTGGAATCAGGAGATTTGGCTTCAAATTGCAGCTCTCAACTTCCTGTCTAGAAGACTTTCGATGTTTTTGTTTTTTAATCCTCTCTGTGCCCCATTTTCTTCATCCACAAAATGATGCTAGTCATGGTACTCTCGTGGAGTTGTAAACCTTGAAATCAGCTAATATTTTGAAGCCTTTAAATCAGAGTCTGGCATGGCGTAATTACTTGGCAGATATCAACTGTTACCTTATGTGATCTTTGCAAGGTTATATTTCCACAATTTTATGGTTGTGGAAATTGAAGTTTGGAGAGTTTCAATTACTTGCCCCAGGTCAGATGATAAAATAGTGGAAACTCAAAACCACATCTCCCAACTCCAGATTCCTCACAGTCTACCTCTTGAGCATTTATTATTCAACATTATAGAGTTGTCTATAGCTCTGATTCTTGCTAAGGGGATTTGTGACAACGATTTAATTTTAACTGACTAGAAGACCCTAGAAACATAAGGAAGACACAGAGAGCTATAAATCAACAAAGAACAGAACTTACTTCCCAAACAGCTATTGACCAATGGAGAAGCTTTAAAGAATAATGAGTAAATTATATACATAAGAATAAGCATGGGAGCCGGGTGTGCTGGCACACGCCTGTAATTTCAGTACTTGGGAGGCTGAGACAGGAGGATTGCAGTTTCGAAGCCAGCCTCACCAATTTAGCAAGGCCCCCGCATCTTAGTGAGACCTTGTTTCAAAAGAGAAAATAAAGCTGAGGCGGTAGCTTGGAGGTAGAATGCCCCTGGGTTCCATCCCCAGTACCAAAAAAAAAAAAAAAAAAAAAAAAAAAAAAAAAAAAAAAAAAAAAAAAAAAAAAAAAAAAAGCATGGGTATAAAGCTGAATTAGATAAGTAAGGTTACGACAAGAATGAAAGATTAGGTATGCTTCTGCTAGATCTGCTGCAAATGAAGATCATATCAAAGAGAAGACAAGAGGGGAAATTACCTGCATTGCACACTTCCCTTCCCTGGGAGACTGCATAGACTATTATCAGATCACAGCAAAGATACAGCCCACTCAAATCTATTCAGTAGATTTCAGCGCAACACAGAGATGAATTTGAACAGAGACCCAACTGGTATTATCAGGCACGTGGAAACAGAAAATTCAACCTTGGAAAGAGATTATAACAGAAACCAGAAAATAGGGACCCTAATTCATAGTTTGACTTTTTTTAATGAAAAAATAAAGAGCTGGGTGGGAGGCAGAGACAGGAGGATTGCAGGTTTGAGGACAGCCTCAGCAACATAGGAAAACTCTCAGTAACATAGAAGACAATGTTTCAAAATAAAAAAAGGGTTGGGGGTATAGCTCAGAGGTAGAAGGCCCCTGGGTTCAATCCCCAGTACCAAAAGGAGGAGGAGGAGGAGGAGGAGGAGGAGGAGGAGGAGGGAGAGGAGGAGGAAGAGGAGGAGGAGAGAGGGGAGCTGATATGGTTCTTTGAGATGCCAAGCTTTTGGCCAGCCATTACTCTCTTTAAACAGACTAGGAAAAGGTTACCAAATATTTACAAACCTGTTACCATAAAACTGAAGCTAAATCTGTATTTATTCTGCATCTTGTTATCTTAAAGTTGAGTTTCTGAATTCTTCATTAAGAATGGCAAAGAGCTTTCTTATAAGTTAGGAGGTTGTTTTTAATAGTTCTAAGAAATCTTTTCTTGCAGTTTAGAATCTAAATATTTGCTATAGGAAACTTGGTTTATTAGAATTTTCAGTGGAGAAAACTGTTTATTCTCTTCAAGTTTATATGACTATGAATGGGGTAGGTTCTGATTTTTCCCACCACATTTGTAATAACTTTATAGGTCTTCGTGTATCTTGTTCTACTTAACTCAAGATCTGTGTGAATTCTCTTAAACTTAGGAACAAGGATAAAGATATTTATTACTTGTAAAATCCTGGTAGTTTGTTTGTTTGTTCGTTTATTTATTGGCATTGGGGATTGAACCCAGGGACATTCTACCTCCAAGTTACACCCCCCAGCCCTTTTTATGTTTATTTTGAAACAATGTCTTGTTAAGTTGCTGAGAGTCTGGCTAGATTGCTGAGACTGGCCTCAAACCTGTGATCCTCCTGTCTCAGCCTCCCAAGTGTGCCACCACACCCGGCTCTGGTAGTCTTATTTTTACAAATAAAAATAAAATATCTCTAATTGAATAAAAATCTTGACATGTGTATCAGTAGCTAGTTAGCTATGGCTTAGAAATCTTGACCAAAACACAGAATGTTTGTATTTGGGTATAAAATCCACTGCACAAAAATCGATGCAGTAGAAGAGAGACTTTGCTGAGTGTAGCGTGGTTGACAGCAAACTCATTAGAAGCCGGCAGGGAGATAAGGCTGCGAGAAGATTCGGTGGCGTGGCGGCGCCTAAGCTAAATCAACAGAGCTGCAGAGAGCAGTTGAGGGAGATAATGTCTGCCCTGCTTTGCATCGCATTACGCCAGGCCCTGAGAGTCCTATTTTAAGGGGAAACACGGAAAACGGGTGTGGCCACATGTGGCAGCCATGACCCCATATGGTTGGGCTCTCCCTCCAAGGCCCCCCACCGTTCAGCCACAGCAGTGCAGTCACTGGTGGCCCCCGGCTGCAGCTCTCCCCTCATTCTGGGATGGGAGCCACACTCTCCAGGTATCTCCCAGCCAGCCACGGGGCGCAGCGGGAGTCCTAGGGCTTGGCCGTGTCTTCCCACAGTAGGACTCTGCGAATGGGCCGTCTTTGTGCTCTAGTTGGGTTGGGCAGGACTGTGCAGTCCAGAAGCACCGTGCGGGCTCTCCCTGCTCCATCCTGCTTCCTTCCCACTCTCCCTTCCCGGGTGTCAGATGAGCATCTGTACCAAGTCTCTGCCCGCCTGGTTGTGCTTTATGGTTCCCAGAGACACTCTCCTCCCTCGTAGCTGCCTGTGCTCCTACCCTCAGCTCAGCTGCTGCTTCCTGCAGAACTCAGCTGCCACTCCAAAGGAGGGCATCAAGACCAGAAAGAGAGCAGGGCTGCGAGGACCAGGGTGCTGGCGATGCTGACCCCGAAGGGGAGGTGCGAGGGGGCAGCAGAGAGTAGATTCCAAAACCCCACATGGGGTGTTTGATCTGCGCTTTGCCACAAACTGCACAGCCTCACCTGACCTCCCTCACCTTATTTTTTTAAGCCTGTAAAATAATGACATCAGTAGTTCTTGATACGTCATCTCTCCAAAAGCTGTGTCAAAGAACCATGGTACAACATGACAGAAACCAAGATGGTTTATTATTTCTAGAAGAATGATTGAATGTTGGGTGTTGGCAGCCTCCTATTTAAACTTCAGTCATTGGTATAAAAACCAGGGGGCCCACCCTCACTGCTCTGTGCTCACTAGTGGGTGTAAACTTCCGGATGAGTCCCCACCTTATTATTTTTTGGTGGTACTGGGGATTGAACCCAGGGACATTCTACCTCTGAGCTACACCCCCAGCCCTATTTTATTTCTTATTTTGAAACATGGTCTCACTGAGGCTGGCCTTGAACCTGTGATCTTCCTGTCTCGGCCTCCCAAGAACTGGGGTGACAGGCGTGTGCCACCACACCAGACTCCACCCTGTGATCTTTTCAGATACTTTCCAGCTTTAACATTCTTTAGTTCTATGAAATAGCAAGAGTTGTCACATAAGAGACAGCCAATTTCTTCTGGGTTAAAGACACAAATAAAAGTAGTTGGTACTTGTAGCCAGGTGCAGTGGCTCACACCTACAATCCCAGTACTTAGGAAGCAGAGACAGGAGGATTGCTGGTTCGAGGCCAGCCTTGGCAACTTTGTGAGACCCTGTTTTAAAAATAAAATTAGTACTTGGGAGGCGGACACCGGAGGATCCAGGTTTGCGGCCAGCCTCAGCTACTTAGTGAGGCCCTCTGCAACTTCGTGAGACCCGGTTTCAAAATAAAGTATAAAAAATAGGGCCAGGGGTGTAGCTCGGAGGTAGAATGCCCCTGGGTTCCATCCCCGGTACCGCAAAAATAAATAAATAAATAAAATAAAAATAAAATTGGACCAGACATGGTGGTGCATGCTCGTAATCCCAGTACTTGGGAGGCTGAGACAGGAGGATCACAGGTTCAAGGCCAGCCTCAGCAACTTAGTGAGATTCTCAGCAACTTAGTGAAATCCTGTTTCAAAATAAAAAAATAAAATAGGACTGAGGGTCTAGCTCAGAGGTAGAAGGCCCCTGGGTTTAGTCCCTAGTGCCAAATAAATAAATACAATACAATAAAATTGGGCTGTGAGCCTAGCTCTGGGGTAGAATGTCCTTGGGTTCAACCCCAAGTACCACACACACACACACACACACACACAAAATCAGAAGTACTTGGTACTTGCGAGGTGCCTCTCCCTCTCCCACAATCCCTGGCACTCTTCTTTCCTAATCTGGTTGTGCCAAGAAGGGCGGCTGTGCCACCAGCCAGGTTATGACAGAGAATATACCATCAGCGTTCACAAGTGCGTCTACACAGAGGGCTTCACCAAGAGGCTCCCGGGAGGCTCACAGAGACCCAGACATGCGCGTGGACACTGGGCTCAACCAAGCTGTCTGGGCTGGAGGGCTAAGGGATATCCCATACCAAATTCAGTGCAGTTGTCCAGGAAACGTAATGAGGATGAAGATGCCCCCAGACAAGCTCTATGTACCTGTTACCACCTTCAAATATCTATAGTCACTGTGGACAAGAACTAGCTGCTGACTGTCAAAGAAAGTTCTAAAACCGCCAAAAATTAATAACTGAAAGTAGTTATAGGGAAGAGGATTCTGCTCTAGATAGAGAAGAACTTCTTAACACCTCGAAGAGTCCAAAAATGAAATGGACCATGACTAGAAGTAGCAGGCTCCTGTGTGCATTAGCAGGGGTTGCTTAACAGGGTGCCTCAGCCTGGGCGGCTTGAACCAAAGAAATGTGTTCTCCCGCTTCTGCAGGCTGGGAGCCCAAGACCAAGACGTCAGCAGGTTTGGTTTCTCCAAGGCTTACAGGCCACTGCTCTCTCATTTTGTCCCCACATGGTCTTTCCTATGTGTCTGGGTCCCAATTTCCTTCTCTTATAAGGACACCAGTCATGCTGGATTAGGGCCCACCTTAAAGACTAGATTTTAATTTAATTACCTCTTTAAAGACTTTATCTCCAAGTGTGGTTATGCTCTGAGGTACTAAGCGTTAAGCCTTCAACCCATGAATTTTGGGGGACACATTCAGCCTACAACAGTTCTCCCCCACATAGAAATGTTCAAGTAGAGTGCTGATACCAGCCCCAGCAAATTGCAGACAGGGTTTCCTCTGTGGGGTGCACCAGTTCCTCCCAGGTTTGCAGCCCTTATTTTGGTTAACATTCATGTTACAGTTTGGATATAGACTGTCCCCTGAAGAGCTCATGTATTAATGGTCAGAGGTGAAATGATTAAATTATGAGGGTTCTAATCTCACCAGTGGAGAAATCCATTGTAATGGACTTACTGGGTGGTAACCTAGGCATGTGGGGTGTAGCTGGAGGAGGTGGGTCACTGGGGTGTGGCCTTGAGGACTATATATATAGGTCCCCCTTCTCTTGAGCTCTCTGCTTCTGGCCTCTATGATGTGAGAGAGCAGAGTAAGTCCCTCCACTTGTGTTCCCTCTCTGCTTCCTGGTGCCATGCCCTAAACTCCAGCCTAACATGGACTGCATCCTCTAAAACCTCCAGAACTGTAAGTAAATAAATCTTCCTTCCTCTATGTTGTGGTCATCAGGTATTGTGGGTCACAGCAGTGAGGATGCTGACAGAAATAGCACCTGTCTTACACTAGGTTCCTCCAGAAACAGGCCCTTAGACAAGGATTCAAGAACAAGGCATTTATGTGGAAGGTGGTTCCAGGAAACGGTGGTTAGGGATAGGAAAATGAGGCAGGAAAGGAAAGGGAGGTGGAGAAGGGGCTTTATTACACAAGTCCCTGCTGTGGACGGCTGGAGCTCAGCAGTGCTGGGGATCTCAGGGTCTGTGGAGAGACACTCTTCAGAGTTTGTCCACCCAGGAGGCGAGCAAACCAGGGCATTGTCTACTGGCTACGCTGTTGAGGGCTGATTTCTGGGGACGTTCATTCCCTGGCATTTCCATGCTGCCCCTGTGTAGGCAAAACAAGTTACTGAAGCCAGTAAGAGCCTCCAAGCAGAGCAGCAAGTGGGCCAATATTCACAGAAATGGGTCCTGCCACGGAGGCGTGGGCATGGTGCTGCCAGTCTACCCCACAGCGTGAAATTTATTTTAACCACAACAGAGGCACACTCTCCTTAGGTGATTTAAAAGGACAGAATGTGAAGTAGAGCAGGTCACTGTTTGGTCTAGAATGGACATCACCCACCATATGTAGGAAGTGAGAGGGAGCACGCAGCAGCACAGAAAGATCACTTGTTTCTTCGAAGGTGTGAGAACTTTCTTTCATGAGGTCAAGGCTGTTCTATTCAAATGATTCTATTTTTAAAAAATTACTATATGAAAATGAAAGTGAAGAATGAAATCATCCTCAATGTCATCTAATCCCTTAAAGTATGTGGCAAAAAGCTGGGCATAGTAGTCCACGCCTGTGATCCCAGGACTTGGGAGGTGGAGACAGGAGGATCGCAGGTTCAAGATCATTCACAGAAATTTAGCAAGACCCTCAGCAACCTAGCAAGATCCTGTTTCAAAATTAAAAAATTAAAAAAGTTCAAGGAGTGTGGCTTGGAGGTAGAATGCTGCTGTGTTAAATCCCTAGTAACACACACATACACACACATACACACACATACACACACACACACACGTATGTGATAAACCATTTTAGTGCTCAAAACTGTTGAATAGAATGATGTAGAACTATGTTTTCAACATATCTTGTATTATTTGGAAAAAAGCAAGATACTGAATAGTGTGAAGAGTATGGCACTGTTGTGTTTTGTAAAAAAAAATGTATCTATGATTGTGTTTATTTATGCAAGGATCATTTCTAGAAGGATCTTGAAGTCATTGGTTGCCTGTGGGAAGGTGTGCTGAATTGTGGTTGGATCACTCACCTTCTGGTCCACCATCATTTTAAGATGCTATCTAGACTGTAGAGGTTAGAAAGACAAACGCTATGTTGTCAGACTCCTTTGCAGCTAGGATTCTGAAAGTGAATGTAGTCTCCTCAGTTGGATACACTCACGTGTGATTTTGGAAACAGAAGGGAGGCACAGGACATCTTCCTGCTGCTGTTTTCAGCTGGTAACAAGGCCATAGGACATGAGCAGCTGGACTCCGTGGTCCAGGGATAACACCCATTCCATTGAACACTGAGTCACAGCCACCCAAGTCTTCCAGCCCTTCCAGAGATTTTCTTAGTACTGAATTCCTCCTATTAACTCCTTTCTGCTTGAAGTATCTACATTGAACCCTCACTCATACAGCTTTAGAAGTGGATGGAATGAGATGGGAGAAAACTTACTTTTATTTTATGCCTTTTTTTAACAAATGATTTTTTATTGTGATAAAAAATCTATATCCAAAATTACCTTTTTAATTGTTTTCACACATACAGTCAGTGGCATTTGGTACAACCGTCCCTACTATCCCAGGAACCTTTTTCATCTTCCCAACCTGAAACTCCATGTCCCTTACACAACAATTCCTCATTTCCTCCTTCTCCCCAGCCCCTGACAACCACCATTTTACTTTCTGTCTTTAAGAATTAGACTACTTTAGGTTCTTCATGTAAGAAGATCAGACATTATTTGTCCTTTTATGACTGGCTTATTTCACTTAGCATAATGTCTTCAAGGTTTATCCTTGTTGTAGAACAGTTCAGAATTCCCTTCCTTTCTAAGGCTGAATAATACTCCATTGTGTGGCTACACAACATTCTTTTTCAACCCTTCATCCCTCAGTAGACACTTGAGTTGCTTTTACATCTTGACTATTGTGAATAGTGCTGCTATGAACCCAAGTGTGCAAGTATCTCTTTAAGACTCTGCTTTTAATTCTTTGGATATATGCCCAGAAGTGGAATTTCTGGATCTTAGAGTAATTCTATTTTTAATTTTTTTGAGGAACCACTATAAGTGTTTTCCATCACTCCATATATGTTTATACAGTCTGAATTACTGTATGTAAACCATATTTTGAAAGACTAATAAAATGAAGCACACTTAAACCCAAGAAGAGAACATCTAGCTAGAAAATAAATAAAATGGCGTGTCTGTTTTCTTCTGTGATATGTAAGGGTTGGGGAGGTATCTTGGGGTCCCTGCCTCCAGTCTTAAGGGCCCTCCTCCCTAGGTCTCTGCATTGCTGCTCTCTCCCTTCTGAAACGTATTCTGTCATTGCTTCTGTGTGCATCATTGATGACAGTTCCCATATGGAATCTGCTCGTCTCTCTCCTACTCCTCTCTAAACTTGTCTTAGGCCTTATCTTCTCTGAATACCAACTCACCCAGCCCCGCACTCCACAGTTTTAATCTTTGGTGCAAAGGGGCCGGCCTTTTGGATATATCACTAGCCATCAGAGACTCCTTGGCTGCCTAGAAACAAACTGATTAATTACGGCCCATCAATACATCTTCTGGGTCTTTAGCATTTTAGGATTGTGTTTGTTTATTGGCTCTTTTAGAGCTCCTTCTATAATTACCCAGGATAGACTTGAAAGAGTCAAAAACATATCTAAAGTTCTGCTGTCTATTAAATAGCTCTCAAGCCTGGGCCTCCCATAAATACATTGGATCCTAAATAAATAGGATCAATTCTGATCCCAGGGGCGGGTCATGATAAGAGACAAAAAGGAGTTTCACAACCGCAAGACCTTTGTGCTGGAGAACAGGAACAGCCTCTTCAGGAGACAGCTGCTGTGGTCTCGCCATGTCGGGAATGGAGTCGCCCTCAAAAACAGCCGTCGCTTTTGCTCTGACTGTGCTCGGCCAGGCAACCCTCTGGCCACTCACTTGGCTAAAAGAGAGCCCTAGCACCTGGGAACCAGCGTCCAGCTTGGACTCCTGAGTCTTCTCAGGGTCATGAGCACAGTGAAGGAAATATTAGTCCATTTATCAGCATACCTTAGCAATTGGGCATTCTGGTTTGTATATTATTAACCTCTTCTGAATTTAGTTAGCACCAATGTGATCAGCTGCAGGACAGTGAGTGAGTGAGTGAGTGTGTGTGGTGTGTGTGTGTGTGTGTGTGTGTGTGTGTGTGTGTGTGTGTTGCTGGAGATTGAGCCCAGGGGCATTTTACCTCTGAGCTACACCCCCCAGCCCTTTTGAGTTTTTGTTTTGAAATAAGAGTTTTGCTAGGTTGCTGAGAGTCTAAGTTGCTGAGGCTGGTCTCGAACCTGTGACCCTTCTGTCATGGAGGGCGAGATTCTGGATTCTGCTAACGTGCTAAGGTGAGGCAGGACACACAGCCAGACTTCCAGCAGCAGCGCCGGCTCTTGCTGAGCTCACTTTACCTTGTCTCTTCTCTAGAAACATGGCCTCACAAAAGGACTGCTCTGTAAACTACTTTAAAATGAGAGAAAAAAAAATACTGTGTCTTGGGCTTTCTTCCATCCCTCAATATTGTCACACGAGATCATATGTGACCCTGTCTCGCTGTCACAAGCAATGGCTTCTTTCAAAATAATGTTGACAGTTCAGAATCATTGGATCATGTTTCTTTCTTTCTAGTTTCTTCTTTCTAGTTTACAAAGCTGTCACTTTCCAGAGCACATTCTACAAAGTAAAAGGGAACATTTATATGGTGCTAATTAAGGGACCATTTATATATGGTGCTAATTATTCACTAGGAATGACATTAAATTTTAAAAAATAGTACCATTAAGTTATTCATGGACAATCCTAAAAGCTGTGCAGCCCAATTATGATTCATAGGAACCCTACTAGGCAAACATTAAGTTCATTACATAACATTCCTAAGAATAATCAAACTCATCCTATTTAATATAATATTAGCAAACATCTGTGACATCTTCCAAAAAATCAAAAAGTTATGTCTTTTTTTTTTTTTTTGCAGATCTAGGGATTGAACCCAGGGGCATTCTACCTCCGAGATACACCCCCAGCCCTATTTTTTATTCTTTATTTTGAAACAGGGTCTCACCAAGTTGCGGAGAGCCTCACTAAGTAGCTGAGGCTGGCCGCGAACCCGGATCCTCCTGTCTCAGCCTCCCAAGTACTGGGATTACAAACATGCACCACCACACCCGGTGTCAAAAAGTTATTTCTTTGTGGGGGGTTTATTCCTTTATTATTCTCTTTTTCAAAGCATTAGATTTTCCAGGCATGGTGGGGTATGCCTGTAGTCCCAGAATTTGGGAGGCTGAGAAAGGGGGATTGCAGGTTCAAGGACAACAATGTAGCAAGACTCTCAGCAACCTAGAGAGGCCCTATTTCAAAACAAAAAGTAAAATAGGGATAGGGGTGTAGCTCAAAGGTAGGATGCCCCTGGGTTGAATCCCCAGTACCAAAACAAATGAACAAACAAACAAAACCCCCAAAGCATTAGATTTTCTGTAATGTTCAGCGGATGACAAGATGCCTGGCTTGATTCCTTCTCCTCTACTTCTTAATATGTGCCGTGCTGAACAGAAAAGGGTGCTAATGTGAATGCTTGCTAAATACTTCCCCAAGCACTGACTGTCTTTAAAAGGTCCCCTAACTATTGACTGGCCTATTCATATTTTCATTTAAATTGGGTAAATGAGCTAGGTTTTAGAAACAGGTAGTAATAAACATTTAAATTCTATTAAAACTGTTAAAAAACAAAAGCGTTATTAAAGAAAGCTAGTTTCAATGTTTCACCATAATCTAATTATTTTGAAAGAAGGAATCTGACCCTGAGGTATTGTTAAACCATTGAAAAATGCATTCTGCATACCTTGTTATTTGAAAACTAGAGAGAGATTTTTTTTTCTCCACCTTACTTCAGGGAAAATTGTGTTGTATTTATTTTTGCGGAGGAAAAAGCAGCAAAATACTGCCAGGTTTGGGCTCTCTCCTCTTACTGTTGCTTATTATCCATTGACTTTTTTAAGTTCTCAGAGAGGAGTAATTAACCCTTAATGAGCCGAGGCTTTTTTTTTCCAGCTAAGGAATAATTACTCTAAGCTTCCAGAATATTCTGGAGAATCCAAGAATTCTCAATTAGAACTTGGTTTTCAGATTACTATGAAGGAATGTTTCTCAAGGTAGAGCAGAAGAATATATTTGGTTTAGCACTTTGCTTGCTTGGTTCTAATCCTTTAGGATTTGGTCCTGTGGAACGTGAGCCTCCATTAATACCCAACAGGCATTGAAGACTGACCTTTGCCCCAGGAACTGATGAGTGCCCAAGCTAGGATCTGTCCCAGGACCTTACTCCTACCAGCACCTTCTTCCTGTTTGTTTGCACTGTGCATCTTCTCATTTACATTTTTTTTTTTTTTTGCAGTATCGGGGATTGAACCCAGGGGGGTTTTACCTCCGAGCTACATCCCCGGCCCTATTTTTTATGCTTTATTTTGAAACCGGGTCTCACGAAGTTGCGGAGGGCCTCACTAAGTAGCTGAGGCTGGCTGCGAACCCGGATCCTCTGGTTTCCACCTCCCAAGTCCTGGGATTACAAGCGTGAGCGTGTGCCACCATGTCTGGCGCATTGTGCATCTTCTAAAACACATTCCACACTGCTTTACTGCACTGGGCGAGCTGTGCCATTAACATAGATCAAACACACTGTGTCTTTCCACAATGTCAGAATTTACTGAATAACAATAAATTCACAAGCTACACCACTTTCATCGTTCACTCTCCACCAAGTACCTATGGGTCACCTGACAGTCATAGACCAGGCAATCACAAGTTGTTTTTTTTAAATTCCAATCTTTTTTTTTTTTGCGGTACCGGGGATTGAACGCAGGGGCGTTCTACCTCCGCGCTATGCCCCCGGCCCTATTTTTTTATACTTTATTTTGAAACCGGGTCTCACAAAGTTGCAGAGGGCCTCACTAAGGAGAGAGAGAGAGAGAGAGAGAGAGACCAAGAGAGCTGAGGCTGGCCGCGAACCCGGATCCTCTGGTCTCCGCCTCCCAAAGTACTGCGCCACCACGCCCGGCTTAAATTCCAATCTTAATTACTAGTATTTACAACATTCGAGTCACATCTCATACTTCCCACAATGCTATACGTAGGTTACAGGAAAACTAAGAATGCGGTAAGGTGACCACAGGGTTGGAGGAGGCTTTGGCAGAGAGCAGACATGAATGTAAAGAATCATTGTAGGTGGTCAGATAATGGTTTTAACCGACCAGTTGGGCACGCAAGTGTGCAGACAGCAGCTTCAGAGTGTCGGGTTGCGATGTCAGCTTGGCGTAGGCTGCGCGTTGTCCTCACAGGCAGAAACCAAGTGAGCTGAGGCCCAGGGACAGAGAACCAGAGGTTTGTTGCTTTGGCGATTTTCCTGGTGACGACTGACCAGAAGATGGGGTCATGATGCCACCATGTCTAGACTTGAGCCGCTCTTCCTTTTATGGGTCTCAGAGGAGGGGGTTGCTTATTTGGTGTTCTGGTATGTTCTGTAAGCTCCTGGGCCTGGTTTTTCTGGATGGTTTGATATACCCATGCATCTGTGTCCTTCTGACTTAATTTGGTAAATTCACAGGTGGTAGCTATTTATTTATTTATTTATTTATTTATTTATTTATTTATTTCTGGCACTGGGGATTGAACCCAGAGGCATTCTACCTCTGAGCTACACCCCCAGCCCTATTTTTTTATTTTTATTTGGAAACAGGGTCTCACTAGGTTGATGAGAGTCTCACTCCTTGCTGAGACTGTCCTCTAACCTGCGATCATCCTGTCTCAGCTTCCCAAGTACTGGGATTACAAGCATGCGTCACCATGGCTGGCTTGGTCATTATTAGTATGATTACTTGTCAGTTTGTGCCATACGGTTGTGCTTGGCAGATGGTGGTGTGTTTGACTTGTACAAACAAGGTGTAGAGTACTCAAAATGGAGTAACTCAGCCAGGTGTGGTGCCACACTCCTATAATCCCAGTACTTGGGAGGCTGAGACACGTTCAAAACCAGCCTCAGCAATTTAGGGAGGCTCTCAGCAACTTAATGAGACCCTGTTGCCAAATAAAAAATAAAATAGGCTGGGGATGTAGCTCTAAGGTAGAATGCCCCGGGGATCAATCCCCAGTACCACAAAAAGAAAAAAGAAAAAAAAATTAGAGTACCTCATGGCAAACCACTGTTTTACAAAGTGGAGTGAGTCAGGGTTAGGCGCAGCCTGAGAGCTGCTGTTCCGCTCATCATGGAGTGGCTCAGAGCAGGGCACAGCCCGCTCTCCACGTTTAGTTTGCTGGGGCTGCCCTAGCACAGTGCACAGACTGGGCGGCTTCAAAACCAGACATTTATTCTCACACGGTTGCAGAGGCCACAAGTCTGAAATCAAGACGTCAACGTGGCCAGCTCCTTCTGGAGGTTCTGAGGGAGACTGTGTCCCAGGCCCCTGTGCCAGCACCTGGAGGCTTTGCTGACAATTTTGCTCAGTCCTGGGCTTGTAGATGCACCGCGTCAACCGATGCCTCTGACTTCACATGGTGTCCTCCCTGTTCATGTGGTCTGTGTCCCTTGTCCTCTTTTTATAAAACCACAGGTCATATTGGATTAGGGTCCACCTACTTCAATGTGACCCCATCATAACCTGACTGCACTGCACAGACCAACCCTATTCCCAAATAAGGTCACCTTCACAGGGTGTCGGGCTTGAACATATCTTTCTGGGGGACACAATTCAACTCACAACGCTGTCCTCACTATTGGCCCACGTTAGTGTTCTACTGAATGACGAGTCGTCACTTTGGATATCAGCTCAGGTGCTAGCTAAGGTGTGGACACAGTGCCGTCTTTGGTGCTGCCCGGCCCCTCGGGGATATCGATACCTTTAGCAGGTGCACCTGTACGTCACACCATGATCCTCGGGCGCGGTAGGGCTTGCTTTTTCTCTCTGTAGGATTCTGGACCAGGGCAGTGTAGATCATAGAGTCACCGTAGACGTATGTTGAGTACTGACTGCTTTTCTGACATCACTTTCTATCTTGAAATGGGGTCAAAGACTTGGTTCTGCTAATAATTAGATGCATCGCCTTAGACAACTTATATACCAGTGGTTCTCAAATTGCACCCTGATGAGTGACCTGAAGACTTGATAATATAGGTGACTGTCCCCACCCCCATGCAGCCTCTGGTTCAGTAACTCTAAGGCAGGACTCAGACAGCATTTTTTTAAAAGTTCTCAGGTAATGCTGATAATGGTGGTCCTAGGAATATACTTTTGGAACCATTGTTAAATACTGTTCTCTACTGATGAGAATCTAGTCGCCAAAGAACATGGAAAACATTTCGTTATTAAAAAGTTTTAAAATACACCAGCCAGGTGTAGTGGCGCATGCTTGTAATCCCAGTACTTGAGAGGCTGAGATCAGAGGATCCAGGTTTGCGGCCAGCCTCAGCTACTTAGTGAGACCCTCCACAACTTAGTGAGACCATGTTTCAAAATAAAGAATAAAAAAATAGGGCTTGGGGTGTAGCTCAGAGGTAGAATGCCCCTGGGTTCAATCCCCAGTTCCACACAAAATATAATAAATAAATAAAATACACCAAAATAAACCAGGTGTGGGGGTGTATGCCTGTAATCCCAGTACTTGGGAGGCTGAGACAGGAGGATTATAGGTTCATGGCCAGCCTTAGCAACTTGGTGAGGCCCTCTGTAACTTAGTGAGACCCTATTTCAAAATAAAAAATAAAATAGGGTTGGGTGGTGTAGCTCAGAGGTAGAATGCTCCTGGGTTCAATTCCTAGCAACACACACACACATACACACACATACACACACACACACGCGCGCGCGTGCACACACACACACACACACACACACACACACACACAAGAGTAGAGTAGAAGAGACCCTGCGTGTTCATTCCCCAGCAGGGCAGCTTTGACAAGTGCCTGCATTTTCATTTTGCACTTGTCCTCAAAAATTATGTAGCCAGTTGTTCCGGTCAGCATTCCTGCAGCTATAACCTAAAGGACTGACCATGTAACTTAAGAGGAAAGAAGGTGTATTTTCTTCTGATTTCAGGTTCAGTCCATGTGAGGCCAGGGACCATGGATCTCAGGGCATGGCGGCGGGAAGCAGAGAGAGGGAGAGCACACGGGCTGTGCTCCTCACATCATAGAGGCTGGGAGCAAGAGAGAGCAGGGGGAGGAGGAACATATATAATCTCCAAAGCCGCCCCCCAGGGAACACCTCCTCCAGCCACACCCTACTGGCCTAGGCCACCACCCAGATCAACCCGTTACAATGGATTTATCCACTGCTGCGATTACAACCCTCATGACTCAATTATATCAACTCCAAACACCAATTTACGAGCTCTGCAAGGGGCCATTCTATACCTAACCATAACACCAGTCCAGCCCCTCAGATTCATAAGTTATCAAGATTTCATCAAACTTATTTAGAAAATTTCTACTGAGGGCCCACTATGTGTCAAGTACTGTATGAGGTGGTTAGGTTCAAGGACAAATAAAGGAAGACTCTGGTTCTGATAAACCTTACAGTCTGGAGCAGATAAGCAAAGCTGCTAGATTTAGCAAATAAAATGACAGGATACCCAGTTAAATAATGCTTAGGCTTAAATATGCCTCCTCCCATTTCTTACCATCAGACAACCGCCATTCTCTTGTTTTGTTTCTATAAATTTGTCTACTTTTGTGTGTGTGTGTGTGTGTGTGTGTGTGTGTGTGGTACTTGGGATTGAACCCATAGGCATTCTACCTCCGAGATATACCCCCAGCCCTTTGTTATTTTTTGTTCTGAAACAGGGTCTTACTAGATTGCTGAGAGTCTTGCTATGTTGCTGAGGCTGTCCTCTAACCTGAAATCCTCCTGTCTCAACCTCCCAAGTACTGGGATTACAGTCATGCATGACCATGCCTGGCTGAATTTGTCTGCTTTAGATAACTCATATAAATAGAATCATGTAGCCGGACGTGGTGGCGCATGCTTGTAATCCCAGTACTTGAGAAGCTGAGACAGGAGGATCTGGGTTTGTGGCCAGCCTCAGCTACTTAGTGAGGCCCTCCACAACTTAGTGAGACCCTGTTTCAAAATAAAGAATAAAAAATAGGGCTGGGGGTGTAGCTCGGAGGTAGAATGCCCCTGGGTTCAACCCCCAGTACCACACACAAAAAAATGAATGAATAAATAAATAAATAGAATCATGTAGTATTTGTCTTTTTGTACCTGGCTTATTTTGCTTGGCATAACATCCTCAGGTTTCACCCATCTTGTACGATGTGATGAGATTTTCTTCATTTTGAAGGATAAACATTACTTGTATGTATGTACCACATTTTATTTAGCCATTTATACTATCAGTGGACAGTGGATTGTTTTCATTTCTTGGTTATTGTGAATAATGCTACCATGAGCACAAATACATCTTAAGTAAATTTTGATGTCTGTCCCTTGCTGTTCTATTTTATGTCGGCTGAATTTGCAAGCCCAGCCACAGGACTTCAGGGGGTAGAAGGAAGTTTTTCCTCCCTGCATGGTCAAAATGTCTAATTCTTCCAGAAATGAGCCAGCCCTGGGAAGGGCAGCCTATCCCTGGATCTGAAAGACCCCCAAAGATGTCAAAGCATCGTAAGATACAGAAAATAAAAAAAATTAATTAATACGGAGGTTGGACTGGCCAGTCCCATTGGGTGTCTAAGATTTTTGCATCTTTCCCAGGGCCAGTTCAAGGCTAATGCTGGGCTTTGCTGGATAGTCTCAGCTGTGTGCCATTAGGGGTACAGGAAGCGGTGTCCCAGGGAGTAGGGGCAGGGCTGCCTAGGAATTGTTAATGCATTCCACTTGCTGTGAGGCCTCAGGGCTAATTAATTATCCCTCTAATAAGGGCCTGCTCATCCTCCTGCAGTGGCCTTAGGGAAGCCTGCCTTTCTTTCCTCTTTCCCTCCCTCCCTCCCTCCCTCCCTCCCTCCCTTCCTTGCTTCCTTTCTCTTTCTTTTCTCTTTCTCTCCCTCCCTCCCTTCCTTTCTCTTTCTTTCCTTTTTCCCTCCCTCCCTTTCTTTCTCTTTCTTTCTTTTTCTTTCTTTTCTTTCTTTCCTTCCTCCCTCCCTCCCTCCTTCTTCCCTTCCTTTCTTTCTCTGTCTCTCTTTCTTCCCTCCTTCCCTCCCTTCGTTCTCACTCCCTCCCTTCCTTCTTATCTTCCTTTCTTTCTCCTTGCAGTACTGAGGATCAAACCAGCCATACACCTCCAGCCCTTTGTACTTTTTATCTTGAAACAGAATCTTGCTAAGTTGCCTCAAGCTGGCCCACACGCTCCTCCTGTCTCAGCCCCCCCCCCCCCCAGTCACTGGGGTTACAGGCGGGCGCCACAGAGCCTGGCCTTAAGGAGGTTTCTGAAAGTCTCTGAATCCCGAGTTTTGAGAGCTGCGCATGTGGCGGCACCGCCGAGGATTCTCAGACAGGAGTCAGTTTCCCCTCTTGCTATTATCTAGGTGGCTGTGAATTTGATCATTTCTGCATCCCCAGCTATAAAATAGGGAGGTTAGTGAATTACTTCAGGTGAGTTGTCGAACTGCCTGTGGGGGAGTCACCAAAGACCCATGTTGTTCACGCTTTTAGATGCTGAGTGGCGGGAACTGGGCACAACCCACTCCCTGCTCAGACACCTGCACCCTGGGTTTTGGTAGAGAAATGCAGGGGCTTAGTGCTCTTTCCCCCACATAGCCACCTGCATGAAGGGAGAGAAAAAGAGGGGCCATTCCCAAAGGTGAGAGCCTGGGTGAGCTGGGTTGGGGTTCACATTTTCGGGTTCCCCTTCCCAGTCTTTCAGACACAGTGCTGGCAAGTCTCAGGGGACCAACATTAGATTGTCTTACTTTGAAATTCCTTGCAGCAGGGTGTGGTAGCATACACCTGTAATCCTAGTACTTGGGAGGCTGAGACAAGAGGATTGTAGGTTTGAGGACAGCCTCAGCAAGTAGTGAGGCTACTTCTCATCAACCTAGAGAGACCCTGTTTAATAGGGCAATAGGGCTGGGGGGTGTAGCTCAGAGGTATAATGCCCCTGGGTTCAATTCCCAGTGAAACACACACACACACACACACACACACACACACACACACACACGCACACACACACACACAAAATTCCTTGCTTATTTTTCCCTACTGCCCTTTCTCATTATGCAGCATTTTAAAATTCTTCTTATCTCTTTTCCTGCTACCTATTTTTCACAGTTGTTTCTTTGAAAACTAATTTTATTTTATTTTTTGGTACTGGGGATTGAACCCAGGGGGATTCTACTTCCAAACTACACCCCCAGCCTAATTTTATTTATTTATTTTTTTGTTTTGAAACAGGGTCCTGCTAGGTTGCTGAGAGTCTTGTTACATTGTTGAGACTGGTCTGGAACCTGCAATCCTCCTGTCTCAGCATCCCAAGTACTGGGATTACAGGTGTGTGCCACTACTCTTGGCTCTGAAAAGTAATTTTAATAAGAAAGTTACTTTTACAGCTGTGTAGGTCCACATGCAGTACCTTCAGTACCTTAATGTTTTTGGATAAAAAAGACCATGTCACACTTCAACTATGCTAAAATTCATGAGTCCCTGTTGCAACTGCATTAGAAAATACAACTCACCTGTTCTAGGGAGTCCCATGATACCAAATTATTTCTAAAACTGGTAAATATGGAGAAAGGACGGCTCGTTGGGTGTGCCTTTCTCAAATGTACGGTGTCCCTCTAGAAATGTCTCTCTTGGCTTCAGCTTCAGTGAATAAAGGAATGATAAAATTAGAATATCTGGGCCGGGCGTGGTGGCGCATGCTTGTAATCCCAGTACTTTGGGAGGCGGAGACCACAGGATCTGGGTTTGAGGCCAGCCTCAGCTCTCTCTCTCTCTCTCTCCATCTCTCTCTCTCTCCCTGTCTCTCTCTCTCTCTCTCTCTCTCTCTCTCTCTACTTAGTGAGGCCCTCCACAACTTTGTGAGACCCGGTTTCAAAATAAAGTATAAACAATAGGGCTGGGGGTGTAGCGTGGAGGTAGAACGCCCCTGGGTTCAATCCCCGGTACCGCAAAAAAAAAAAAATTAGAGTATCTGTAAATACATCAGTATGTATCTCTAAAAGATAAAGACTCGTTTTTAAAACACATAACCATGATTAAATTAACCACATCTAAAAATATCCACTTAGCATTCAGATGTTTGCAAATGAAATAAAGGGTTTACGGAATGACCATTATCAGTGGGCTCAGACTGCATAAAAACAGACCAGAGATTATTTACCTCCTGCCTGAAGTTTATAATATCCACTTTGAAAATATTGCCCCCACCACCAAATTGAACTGAATCAGATCAAGTCTTCAAATCTAATTACCAGTTACCAGAAATACTGGAGTCGGAGGAGCATGCTCAGACCCCAAGGATGTAGTCAGCAAAATCAAGTATGTGAGAAACTATCCATGGAAAACAACCTGGTTTCTTCAACAACAAAAAAATTGCAAAAAAAAAAAAAAGGAATAACTGTAGTTTAAGACACGAGACCTAACAATGAATCACAACGTTCAGACGTTGTTTGGATCCTGCCTCAAACAAATCAACTGTCCAAAATGTGTATAAGACAACTGGGGAGAGTTAAATAGGAATGTTTTAGCTAAAATTGTGGCATTGTGGTTATGTTTCAAAATAGTCATTTACATATATGACACGCATATATACATATATATAATATATACCAAAATATATGTATGTACATATGCATTGGTATATATATATTATATATATGCATATATATAATATATATATGTATATATATGCATATATATAATATATATATGTATATATATGCATATATATAATATATATATGTATATATATGTATATATATGTGTATATATGTATATATATATATTATACACCAAAATAATTACAGACAGAATTATGTGCTATTTACTTTTCAAAAGAGTGCCAACTGTGTGTACCTGGGGAGGGGCTGCGTGGATTATAGATGGAATGGTTGGCTGGGAGCTGGTGAATGATGACGTTGGCTGTATTATTCTCTCCACTTCTGGGTATGTCTGACATTTCCCATACTTAAAAGTAAAATGGACGGATGAAGGAATGAACAAGCAGCCACTCTGCTGCGCTTCCCACAGTGGGCGCGTGGGTGGGTGGCGGTTCTTTACCAGTTCTATAAATAGATTGGAAATTAGGTCTCAGAAACATCTGCTCAATTTCTTGCATTGGAATCCATGCCAGCCGATGCCATTGATGGCTCTCCACGAGTTCTGTAGCTTAATACGGTGTCGGCAGCTCCCTGGAAGCCCTGGATGTACAGGTGCTCAAGGTGGTGGAGCAAGGTCAAAACCTTCCTGGAGAGGTACCCCCTCCCTTGTAGGTGACAGCGGCTAAGAATGGTCCTACCGCTTCTCTGTTGAGTCATCCAGCCCTGATTGGTGTTGTGTTTGTTTTTGTTTTGTTTTGTGGTACTAGGGATTAAACCCAGGTGCATTTTACCTCCAAGCCCTTTTGATTTTTTGATTTTTTTTTTTTTTGTGTGTGTGTGTGTGTGGTACTGGGTATTGACCCCAGGGGCATTCTACTTCTGAGCTATACCCCCAGCCCTATTTTATTTTTTATTTTGAAACAGGGTCTCACTAAATTGCAGAGAGCCTCAATAAATTGCTGAGGCTGGCCACCAACCTCTGATCCCCCTGTCTCCGCCTCCCAAGTCCTGGGATTACAAGTGTGCACCACCACGCCCGGCTATTTTTTTTTATTTTGAAATGGGGTCTCACAAGGTTGCTGTATCCATCAGCGTTCTTGCAGCCATAATCTAAATATCTGACCACGTAGCTTAGAGGAAAGAAGATTTATTTTCTTATGGTTTCGGGCTCAGTCCATGTGAGGCTGGGGACTGTGGATCTCAGGGCATGGCGGCAGGAGGTAGAGGGAGAGTACTTCGGCTGTGCTCTTTACATCTCAGAGGCCAGAAGAGAGAGAGAGAGAGACAGAGAGAGAGAGAGAGAGAGAGAGAGAGAGAGAGAAGGGGGGAGGAGGAACTCTTTATATAATCCCCAAGGCCGCACCCCCAGGGACCCCCTCCAGCCATACCCTCTGGCCTACCAGGTACCACCCAGGTAAATCCATTACAATGGATTTATCCACTTCTGGGATTACAACCCTCATGACTCAATTACATCAGCTCCAAACACCAATTTATGAGCTCTTCTAGAGGTCATTCTATATCTAACCATAACAGTTATTGAGTCTCACTACTTGCCGAGGCTGTCCTCGAACCTGCGATCCTCCTGACTCAGCCTCCCAAGTACTGGGAGTATAGCCCCGATTGTTTTTGCTCCTCTCAGGGGGAACCTATCTCCCATCACAAAGGGCTGGAGACAGCCTAGGCCTTGGCACTCATTTCTCAATTCCTCTAAGTCACTCAGAACAAAAACCTGTACTGATGAAGATCACACCAACCTTTAAGGCAATTAAATAAACATTTCATGAAGCAGAACCAATCCATTCCTAAATATCATCTGGTTCTTAAATATTTAATATTCTTCTCTCTGAGCCTTAAAAATACTCCGTTTTCACTGAGGACAGACATTGTTTTCCCTAGGTATGAAACAACATTTTCACTATCAACCCGCTTTGAAACGAGGTCAGCATTTGTGTTTGAGGGGCTGATTTTTATTCCTGCTTGAGCGTCTCATGCGGGTGCTGTTGGCCTAGTTAGTCTTTGACGATGCTCGTTAGGCCGGTTGCTGGGCTCCTACTACATTATTATCACTGAAATGGCACTTGAGATTCTTCTGAGTTCCACCGAAGGAACGGAGGCCACTCACAAGCCTGCGGTTGCCTCATTGTAGAACAGTAAGGTGGAGAATACAGGACCCAAATCAGGAAAAAGGGCCACCCATTTCTTTTCTTTCCTGAGTAAAAAGGTTAAATCTTAAAAGGCTGTTAGCCAGGCATGGTGGCACACACCTGTAATCTCAGTACTTGGGAGGCTGAGACAGGATTGCAGGTTCGAGGACAGCCTCAAAAATGTAGAAAGACTCTCAGCAACCTAGTGAGACCCTGTTTCAAAACAAAAAAAAATGTTTTAAAAGGGCTGGGGGTGTAGCTCAGTGGTAGAATGCCCCTGGGTTCAATCCCCAGTATCACAAAAAGGAAGGAAGGAAGGAAGGAAGGAAGGAAGGAAGGAAGGAAGGAGGGAGAGAGGGAGGGAGGGAGGGAAGGAAGGAAGGAAGGAAGGGAAGGGGAGGGCCATTATTTATTTATTTATTTGGTACTGGGGATTTATTTTGAAACAGAGTCTCACTAAGTTTCTGAGGGTCTCAGTAAGCTGCTGAGGCTGGCCTTGAACCTGCAATCATCCTGTCTCAGCCTCCTAAATACTAGGATTACAGGCATGTGCCACTATACCCAACTGGCTATTAATTTTTTCAAGCAACAAAAAAAATTTTGAGAGAAAAAAATTTTTTTTGCGGTACTGGGGATTGAACCTAGGGGCCTTTTACCTCCGAGCTACACTACACCTCCAGCCCTATTTTTTATTCTTTATTTTGAAACAGGGTCTCGCTAAGTTGCGGAGGCCTCACTAAGTAGCTGAGGCTGGCCGTGAACTCGGATCCTCCTATCTCAGCCTCCCAAGTACTGGGATTACAAGCCTGTGCCACCACGCCCGGTGAGAGAATTTTTTTGTGTGTGTGTGTGTGGTACCAGGGGTTGAACCCAGGGGCATTCTACCTCCGAGCTACATCCCCAGCCCTATTTTTTATCCTTTTATTTTGAAACCAGGTCTCACAAAGTTGTGGAGGGCCTCACTAACTAGCTGAGGCTGGCCGCGAACCCGGATCCTCCCAAGTACTGGGATTACAAGCGTGAGCCACCACACCCGGCTGAGAGAAAAATTTTTAATGGGAAATAACAACAACAAAAAGGTCGTTCTTGGTGATAGTTTTGATGTTTCTTTGCTGTGCAGAGAAAAAAATAGAAGGTCCCCAAATGCAATAAAAACTACATAAAAGCACAGAATAGCCACAGCATAATTTTAACCAAAGTAGCTATTTTCTAGACTTTAAAAATTTTTAAAAAGAACTTCCAAGTCCTCTTAGAGACTAATTTTATTTTAGAAGTAGCATTCATTGCTTTAATAAAAGCACGTATTAGTTTAACACTTTCATAATCTAATTTAAGAAACATTCATGGGAAATGTTAAAATATTCCACTTCATTTGAAGTGGGAGTAGAAGCTGAAAAAAAGAGATAACTTTAAAAATAGTTCTGATACTATTTTTGTATTTGAATGTAATGAAGATGAATGCTCAGTTTTGTTTGTTTTTCCTTTCAAAATTCTCTAAAATATAGGCAATATTCTTAATTTTGATACTACTAAGTGCTCAGAATCCACTCTATTTAACATGTTGGAAATATTATGTCATAATTACATCTTTGCTCTGGGTGAGTTTCATGTCCTGCCACACTCCCAAATTCGTTTTTTTTTTTTTTTTGCGGTACCAGGGATTGAACCCAGGGGTGTTCTACCTCTGTGCTACACCCCCGGCCCTATTTTTTTATACTTTATTTTGAAACCGGGTCTCATGAAGTCACGGAGGGCCTCACTAGGTAGAGAGAGAGGGAGAGAGAGAGAGAGACAGGGAGAGAGAGAGAGAGAGAGAGAGAGAGAGAGCTGAGGCTGGCCGCGAACCCGGATCCTCTGGTCTCTGCCTCCCAAAGTATTGGGATTACAAGCGTGCGCCACCACGCCCGGCTCACACTCCCAAATTCTACATTTATTAGTAACATTTGAGAGTTTATGGAACAAATAAGTGAAGAATCTAAGTCACAAAAAATGGTGGTCCTATCTCTCTCTCTCTCTCTCTCTCTTTCTTTTTTGTGGCTCTACGGATTGAACCTAGAGGTGTTCTACCTCTGAGCTACACCCCCAGCCCTAGTATTATTATTATTATTATTATTATTATTTTTAAACAGGTCTTACTAAGTTGTGGGGCCTCAGGAGGTTGCTTAGGCTGGTCTCGGACCTGATCCTCTTGTCTCAGCCTCCCAAGTACTGGGATTATAGGCGTGCGCCACCTTACCCGGCTTGGTGTTCTTGTTTCTTTCAAACAGAATAAGGTGAACTTATAGACTAACCTGCTTGGCAAAAATGGGATGAAAGGGGAATGGGCATTAAATTAGCAGCCATTATGTGCCGAGAACTATGTTAGGTTGGGAACAAAGAAATTTCTGGTTGCCGCGTGTGGATAGCTTGTCTCTGGGTAAAGCTGGCTGGGATCGAGATGTGAGTGTATCCACACGTCAAAGGAGAGAGGCCTTTGGCCCCAAGGGTGAAGCCCTGTTCTCTTATGTGGGCGGGGAGGGGGGATTCAGCTCAAACTGAGGTCATTCTTTGGGAGAACACAGTGCCCTAAGGATTTAGGGGATGCCTTTATGTCAAAGGACAGCACTCGGGTTTACCCCAGACCAGCCTGACCTCACCTAGTTGTAGCACAGCCCACTTGTGCCCTGCTGGATACACATGGAGTTTGGCCCCTCTGGACCTAGTGGGCATAAGAGCACCCCTGGGTTCAGTCCCCAGTAGGGGTGGAAACAAATGTTTGTAGGGGGAAGAATATGATAAAAATACGTTTGCTTTTGCTATCGTTCAGCCCTGCAGATGTTTCGTTGCTATGCAATTTCTTTTTTTTTTTTTTTTTTTGCGGTACCGGGGATTGAACGCAGGGGCGTTCTACCTCTGCGCTACACCCCCGGCCCTATTTTTTATGCTTTATTTTGAAACCGGGTCTCACGAAGTTGCGGAGGGCCTCACTAAGTACAGAGAGAGAGAGAGAGAGAGAGAGAGAGAGAGAGATCGTGCGCGCGCATGCGCGCTGAGGTTGGCCACGAACCCGGATCCCCCCGGTCTCCGCCTCCCAAAGTACTGGGATTACAAGCGTGCGCCACCACACCCGGAGTTGCTATGCAATTTCTATCTACCTTATGTTTGTCTTCACTGGATGTGAGGAATGTTATTTCTAAAGAAATGTTTCAGAAGCATTCTCTAATCTTGTGCAATGACTTCAGAAGATATCCCTAGTTTGTATGGTTTTCAATTCCCATGAAATTCATATGCTTATTGGTTATTTCTCTTAATATGTCAATCAAAACATGAAAAGTCTGTGTTGTGTTCTCGTGCTGGATAATTTTTAAGATTTTGGTTGAATCTTAATGTTTTTTAGGAAAAGTGCTATGAGCAAATGTGGTTGACATTCGTTATGGTTGGGGTTTTGAGTGTCCCTCCAAAAGCTCATATGTTAGAAGCTTGGTCCCCAACGCAGCACAGTTCACTGGTGGAGCATGGCTGGAGGAGATGGGTCACAGCTTTGAGGACTGTGTCTGTCTCTACCTGCTTCTTGTCTTTCTTTCCACTTCTGATCACCATGCACCAAGGGCAGCTTTCCTCTGCCACAGAGCCACCATGTTTTTTTCCTTGGAGCAGGCCGACCATGGACTGAACCTGAAACCATGAGTCCAAATAAACCTTTCCTCCTCTAAGTTGTTCTTGTCAGGAATTTTGGTCTCAGTGATGCAAAAAACTGACTGATACAACATCTGATGTTACATTCTTAAAAATTGAAACTTCCCTAAGAAACTCTTTTTTTTATTTTTTCAGTACTGGGGATTGAACCCAGGGGCATTCTACCTCTGGGCTACACCCCCAGCCCTAATTTTTTTTTTTTTTTTTTTTTTTGCGGTACGGGGGATTGAACCCAGGGGCATTCTACCTCCGGACTACACCCACAGTCCTATTTTTTATTCTTTATTTTGAAATGGGGTCTCACTAAGTTGCAGATGGCCTCACTAAGTAGCTGAGGCTGGCTGTGAACCTGGATCCTCCGGTCTCAGCTTCCCAAGTACTGGGATTACAAGCATACGTCACCACGCCAAACTCTTTTTTTAATATATAAATTATATTGATTTGTAGTGCTTGTAACAATTATTATTATTATTATTATTTTTTGGTACTGGGGATTGAACTCAGGAGCATTCTACCTCCAAGCTACACCCTCAGTCCTATTTCTTATTCTTTATTTTGAAACAGGGTCTCACTAAGTTGCTGAGGGCCTCACTAAGTAGCTGAGGCTGGCCACAAACCTGGATCCTCTGGTCTCAGCCTCCCAAGTACTGGGATTACAAGCATGCGCCACCATGCCTGGCAATTTTTTTTTTTTTTTGAGGTACCGGGGATTGAACCCAGGGGCGTTCTACCTCCGCACTACACCCCCGGCCCTATTTTTTATACTTTATTTTGAAACCGGGTCTCACGAAGTTGCGGAGGGCCTCACTAAGTACAGAGAGAGAGAGAGAGAGAGAGAGAGAGAGAGTGAGCTGAGGCTGGCCGCGAACCCGGATCCTCCGGTCTCCGCCTCCCAAAGTACTGGGATTACAAGCGTGCGCCACCACACCCGGCTCCGGCAATTATTTTTGTAAAAAAGAAATTATTGTTTGGATAAGTTGACCTCTTTTGGATAAATGCTCATATTTGGGGGGGTTAATAAATGATGGCAATTCAATATTGCCTCTTCCCTCTTCTTCTTGTCCTAATGTCATCTGATACATAGGGAATGTTTGATACATAGGGAATGTTTGATACATAGGGAATGTTTGGCCTTGGGCCACCATGACAAAATGTCATAGGGTGGATGGCTTAAACAAGGCAGAACTTCATTGCTCACAGTTTGGAGGCTGGACGTCTGAGCTCGAGGTGCCCGTTCCGGTGGGGGCTCCTCTGCTTGTGGAGAACGCCTTCTCGCTTAGTCCTTACAGGAGGAGAGAGCTCTGATGTCTCTTCTTACGTGGGCTCTAATCCCATCATGAGGGCCCCACCCTTACGCCCTCATCTTATTCTAATCACCATCCAAGGCCCACCCCCAAATGGCACGCACTGGGGGCTTGGGGCTTCAGCCTATGAGTTTGGGGGTCTACAGCAGGGTCTACAGCAGGGGTTTACCTGACGCTGTGGTAATGGATGGGACAGGGCCCAGAGCCATGCTCTCTTCTAGGCATGGCTGCTCCCTGCTGTAAAGTAGCTGGTGTTTTCTAGACCCTGGGCTGGCAGCCACTGAGATGTGACCGGCTCCATCTGGCCTTCCGGCACGACAGGCACCACACTGGACTCTGGCTCATGGCTGTTTCCTTTGGTTCTGACCTGCTGCCACCTGGGCTTCCCAGGATACTGCCCAGTCCAACAGACTCCCCCAAACTCAAGGCTCCTGCAGGCATGGCCAGGCACGGGGAGCTAGGAGTAGCCTAGTTCTCAGTGCAAATGTCTCACCCACATGCCATGCTGACAGCGGACCTGATCCTAGAGGTGTGCAGGGCCCTACACAGGCTGGGCCTGGACAAGCATACCACTGGCTCTGCATCCTTAGGGTTTCTGTTCCGCCTCCTCCCTTCTCTTCCTCCTCCTCCTCCTCCTCCTCCTCCTCCTCCTCCTCCTTTTCCTTCTCTTCCTCCTCTTCTTTCTCCTTTTCCTCCTCCTCCTTCTCCTCCTCCTCCTTCTCTTCCTTTTTCTTCTTCTTCTCCTCCTCTTCCTCCTCCTCCTCCTCCTTTTTCTTCTTCTTCTTCTTCTTGTTCTTCTTGTTCTTCTCCTCCTCCTCCTCCTCCTTCTCTGTCTCTCTCTCTTTTTCTCTCTCTCTCTCTCTCTCCTTCTGGTGGTACTGGGGATTGAACCCAGGAGCATTCTACCTCTGAGCTACACCCCCATCCCTATTTTGTTTTTATTTTGAAAGAGGGTCTCATTAAGTTTCAGAGGGCCTTGCTAAGTAGCTGAGGCTGGTCACAGACCTATGATCCTCCTGCCTCAGCCTCCCACTCCCAAGTACTGGGATTACAGACGTGCGCCTCCGTGCCTGGCTCTCTGTCCTCTCTTAAGGTACCTATGGCCCATACAAGAGGAAGAAATGAGAATCCTGGCATCCTTCCTTTCCATCTCTTCTCCCACATTCCAAAGCCTTTATCATGGCCTATGAGGAAGACTTTCATAGTCCATTTTCTGCTGCTATCACACAATACCCGAGACTAGGTAATTTATAATGAGCAGAAATATCTTTGGCTCACAGTTCTGGAAGCTGGGAGGTTTAATAGCATGGGGTCAGCATCTGGTGAGGCCCTTCTTGTTGCATTATCCCATGGCAGGAAACAGAAAAGGCAAGAGAAGTCAAGAGCAAGCAAGCAAGAGGGGGCCAAACTCACTTTTATAAAAACCCACTCTTATGATAATTAACCCACCTCATGATAATACATTAATCCATTCATGAAGGCAGAACCCTCATGATCTTAGCACCTCTTATTAGGCCCCGCCTCACAACACTCCTTATTGGGGATTAAGTTTCTAATACATAAACTTTGGGGGACACATTCAAACCATAGGAAAGTCCTTTGCATTGCAAAGAGTTAGCACAGCTGACCTGGCTATATCATCCTTAGAAAGGCCAGCTTATGAGGTGGCCCTTGGCTGGTTTCTGGGAACTTATATTTTAGGAGGTTCCCACCATTAACCAATACAAATGGCTCACTGTGCCTAAACTGTTTGTATAAACAAGATGGTTTATGTCGGGTATTTGCTTTCCCTCTGAGGGTGTAGAATTTGGTATGTGCTAGACAGAGGGTATTACATGACCAGCCCCAGTAAAAATTCTGGGGCACCAGGTCTACTAGGAGTTTCCTGGTGGACTACCCTTCACACATGTCACAACTTGTTACTGGGGGGATTAAACACGTCCTGTGTGACTCCACCGAGAGGACCCTGGAAGCTGGCTCCTGGCTTACTGAGCCTTTGCCCCACGCACCCTTTCCCTTGGCGGGTTTTGTCTTGAATGCTTCCTCTACAATAAATTGTGGGTGTGATTTTGGCCATTTGCTGAGTCCTGTGAGTGCTTGGGAACCACTGAACCTGAGCACGGTCTTGGGGACTGTTTCAGTCACTATACTCACCACTGTGACCCAAACGCCTGACACACAAGACTTAGAGGAGGGAGACTTTATTTTCTCACAGAGTGGGAGATTTTGGTACATGTTATTCTGGCTTCCAAGCAGGAGCCGGGACTGCAGGTCCTCAGGGCATGGTGGCGGGGAACAGAGAGCAAAAGGTTCAGGGACACATGCTGCATCAGGATGGCCTGGGTCACACAAGGTCCCTGGCCATGCCCCCAGAGACCCTTCCCCAGCAACCAAGTCCTGCCTCCAACATGGCTGCCTTGTCTACTGCATGAGGTCCGGGGGCATTTTTAATCCAATCTATAACAGGGACACTTGACCCACCCTACCTCATCAGGTCTGGACACCTCTCTGACCTCGCCACCTCTCCCTCTCCCTCTTACTCTCTGTAGGCTCATGGACTCGTCGTATTCCATCTGGAACATTTCCCCCACATGACCACATGGCTTGCTTCCTTGCTGTTTTCATGTCTTGTTCTAATATCACAGTGTCAGGAAAGGGTCCCTGACCACTTGTAGTCACGATTCTCCAGAGTGACAGGACCAACGGGATATGTATATAAAGAGAAAGAGACCGATTATAGGGAATTGGCTTATGCAAGTATGGAGGCTGGTGTGGCCCAGGATCTGCAAGGCGAGCTGGTAGGCAGGAGCCCCAGGAGAGCTGATGGTGAAGTTCCGGTCCAGAGGCCAGCGGGCTGGAGCCCAGGAGAACTGATGGTGAAGTTCCGGTCCAGAGGCCAGCGGGCTGGAGCCCAGGAGAACTGATGGTGAAGTTCCGGTCCAGAGGCCAGCGGGCTGGAGCCCAGGAGAGCTGATGGTGAAGTTCCAGTCGAGGCCAGTGGGCTGGAGCCCCAGGAGAGCTGACGGTGAAGTACCGGTCCAGAGGCCAGTGGGCTGGAGCCCCAGGACAATCTGCTTGACTCAGTCTATCAATTTACATGTCAAACTCATTAAAAAAATGCCCTCACAGAAATGCTCAGAATGAAGTTTCTCATTCAATGCTCAGAACCAAGTGTCTGGGAACCCTATTGCCCAGTCAAGTTGACACATGAAATTTCCCATTATGCCACACCAATGGAAAAATAGAACCCACCCCATTATTCTCTGTGCCTTCGCCCTGCTTTATTTTTCTTATTCACATTTATCACCACCTAATATGTTTTTATTTATAAATTGACTTGTTGCCCCCCTCAGCATTAGAATAAAAGCCCCATAAAGAAGGGAATTTAATTTTGTTCTTGATTTGAGCAAACCATTTTGAAGGATGCACATGATGTCTGAGATTTGCTTTATTATTTATTTATTTATTATTAGTGTGTGTGTGTGTGTGTGTGTGTGTGTATTGCTAGGGATTGAACCCAGGGGCAGAATACCTCTGAGCTACACCCCCAACTCCCAACTTTATTTTTTTTATTTTGAAACAGGGTCTCACTAAGTTGCAGAGGGCCTCGCTAAATTGCTGAAGTTGGTCTCGAACCTGCGATCCTCCTCTCTCAGCCTCCCAAGTTCTGGGATTATAAACGTGCACCACCAAGCCCAGCTTGCAATTTGCTTTAAAGACCACCGGGTAAAACACACTGTGTCACGCCCAAGAGCACCAGGAACTCACTTGGGAAATTGTCTGATGCAAAGTGTTTGTGTTACTATCATGTGATAGACAGGTTATTGTGTGTTAATTGCTACTGGCATTTTACTAATACGTACTTTTAAAATTTACCATAAAATTTTTTAAAAAAGTGGAAAGTATAGAATAAATTCCTACAAAACAAAACCTAGATTCAGTTATCATCAAGATTTTGTCATGGTTGCTCCCTTTTTCCTCTTTGTTGTAGTATTTCAAAGCACGTTTCTGATTTGTCTTCATTTTACTCCTACTTACTTTATTATATATCTATAAAAATTACAGGTGTCATCTTACATAACCAACAGGGTCATTTATTACACTGAACAAAACTAACAATAATTCTTAGAATCACAATACCCAAAGACAGGCTTGGTGGAGTGCACTTATAATACCAGTACTTGGGAGGCTGAGGCAGGAGGATCACAGGTTTGAGGATAGCCTCAGTAATGTAGTGAGACTCTGAGCAACATAGCGAGACCCTGTTTCAAAACAAAAATAAAAAGGGTTAGGGGGTGTAGCTCAGAGGCAGAATGCCCCTGGGTTCAATCCCCAGCACAAAAAAGAAATCACAATACCCAGACCATAATCAAAGTTCCCTGGCTGTCTCAAAAATGTCTTTCTACTTTTGTTGTGTTTGAATCAGAATTTGACCAAATTCTACACATGTTCTTTAGGTCTGTCTCTCAAGTCTTTTTAAGTCTACAACAGTTCCTGCCTTTCTTTTTGATGTTATTTGTTGCATAGTATGTTTTTTTTTTAACTAAAGCATTTATTTCAGAAAATGCAGATTAGAACAAATGAGGGAACAAAATTGAAATCTGCATGAACAGTGGAAATACGTTCTGCTTAAAAACACATAGAAACAGTGTATTGGACAGGGTTCTCTAGATTAACAGAATACACAGAATGAGTATATTTGAAACAAGGGATTTATCAGATGGGCTTACAGTTTGAAGCAATGTAGTCCCAGGTTCTGACTGCACGTGGAGAGTCAGAGGAACCAGTAGCTGGTCGAACGGTCTAAGAGCTGGAGTCTTAGGATCGGAGCAACCACTAATTCAGTCCCGGTCCAGGACGTGAAGATCAGGAAGCTCTTCGGAGAAACGATGGTGAAGTTTCAGTTCCAAGAGCTGGAGGCCGAGAGATCAAGAAGCTCTTCAGAGAAAGGCGAAACCGGCAGCCGACAATCTCAGGCGAGAGCAGATGCGTTTTCCTCGGAAAGAGTCGCATGCACTCTACGCGACTTCTCCCTCTTTATCTAAGTCCGCACCTATCAGAATCCTGCTGCCTACATTCAGGGCAGGGCTTTCTCTTTAATCTGCTGTTACACACCCCAAATCACATAATCTTGGGTGTGTCGTGATCAGGTCAAGTTGACAACCTAGATTAACTATCACAAACAGAGAACTGGGGAGTGAGGGTCCTTCTGGTCTCTTGCACAGAAGTTGCTGGGTGCTACCTTGATTGACTCACTGTCTGGTTTGTGCTTTCCCAAAGGTAGTAATGATCTTAATGTCTGCCTTTGTAAGGCAGGGGTATCACGGTACTCGGTCATCTTTATGCCTGGAACATTTCATCTAGAGCCTGCTACCCAGGAGGCTTTCTGTGTACCATTGAAAAATCAGACAATTTCATCAATAGATATTCTACAATGATATCTCAGTATTTTGGTCTTAATATTGAATGTGATTGTCAGAACTTAGCCATGGTCAGCTGGAATGAAGAGAACTTATTTCTAGTCTCCGGCTTGCTGTTTTGAACTGGGAGCCCTTGGGCAAGTTGGTAGTCCCCCCGGGTCTTAGTTCTCTCATCCATAATAAATTCTATAAAAAGTAAATTTTAAGCCAGGTGCTATGACACATGCCATAATCCTAGTACTTGGGAGACTGAGACAGGAGGATGGCAGGTTGGAGGCCAGTCTCAAGCAATTTAGCGAGACCCTGTTTCAAAATAAAAAAATAAGGCTCGGCGTGGTGGTGCACACCTGTAATCCCAGCACTTGGGAGGCTGAAACAGGAGGATTGAGACCAGCTTCATCGAGACTCTCAGCAACTTAGTGAAACCCTGTTTAAAAAAAAAAAAACATGACCGGGCGTGGTGGCGCATGCTTGTAATCCCAGTACTTTGGGAGGCGGAGACCAGAGGATCCGGGTTCGCGGCCAGCCTCAGCTCTCTCTCTCTCTCTCTCTCTCTCTCTCTTTCTGTACTTAGTGAGGCCCTACGCAACTTTCTGAGACCCGGTTTCAAAATAAAGTATAAAAAATAGGGCCGGGGGCGTAGCGCGGAGGTAGAACGCCTCTGCGTTCAATCTCTGGTACCGCAACAAAATAAAAATAAAAATAAAAATAAACAAAAAACAAAAAGATTGAGCCAGTCATGGTGGCTCACGCTTGTAATCCTAGTACTTGGGCTGAGACAGGAGGATCACAGGTTCGAGGACAGCCTCAGCAATGTAGTAAGGCTTTCAGCAACCTAGTGAGACCCTGTTTCCAAATAAGAAATAAAATCGGTCTGGGGGTGTAGCTCGGAGGTAGAATGCCTCTGGGTTCCATTCCCAGTACCAAAAATAAATAAATAAATAAAAATAAAAAGGTCTGGGGGTATTGCTCAGAGGTAGAATGTCCCTGGGTTCAATCCCTAGCAACACACACACACACACACACACACACACACACACACACTTTAAATGCAATGATCTCTTCTGCCATGAATTTTTTCATAACCATGTTGCAAGATCTAGTTTGGGCAATGCTGTCTTAAGCGATCCGATGCAGGAGAACAAGTACCACGAACCTGATAGAAACAGACAACAACCAGGGAAGACAACCAGAAACCTGCGTCTTGTTAACTGCGTTGTTTTTACATTTGTCCCTTTTCCACCCCTTTGGCATTTAGAGAAAATTTCTGAAAGTTGCAGCATGATTCAGATGTGATAAGAATAAACAATAATGGTGTTGGACAATGGCTAGCATATTAATTAGTACTCTCATGATGATCTGTAGTAAAATGAGCTCTGATTAGCTTGCGTAATAACGGATTTTATTACTGGGGACTGCGGGATGCCACAGCAAAGATACAGTCAGGCTTTAGAGATGGAACCAGGACCAGGTGCACAGTAAAGAGTCCAAGAAATCCTATTGTTTGGGGTAGAATTGTGTGCACAAAAAGATATGTCGAAATTCTAACCCTTGGTGCCTATGAATGTGATGGTGTTTGGAAATACACATAGTCTCCAACTTAGGATGGCTTGACTTATGGTTTTCGACTTTGCCGTGCTATGAAAGCAGTATGCAGTATTGCTCAGTAGAAATGGTACTTCACTCTCTCTCTCTCTACCTAGTGAGGCCCTCCGCAACTTCGTGAGACCCGGTTTCAAAATAAAGTATAAAAAATAGGGCCGGGGGTGTAGCGCGGAGGTAGAACGCCCCTGCGTTCAATCCCTGGTACCGCAAAAAAAAAAAAAAAAAAATTCAAAGTGTGAAGTACCATTTCTTTTTTTTTTTTTTTTTGGTACCGGGGATTGAACCCAGGGGCGTTCTACCTCCGCGCTACACCCCCGGCCCTATTTTTTATACTTTATTTTTGAAACCGGGTCTCACGAAGTTGCGGAGGGCCTCGCCAAGTAGAGAAAGAGAGAGAGAGAGAGACAGAGAGAGAGAGAGACAGGGAGAGACAGAGAGAGAGAGAGAGCTGAGGCTGGCCGTGAACCTGGATCCTCTGGTCTCCGCCTCCCAAGTACTGGGATTACAAGTGTGCGCCACCACGCCTGGCTCACACTTCGAATATTGACCTTCTCCATGCCGGGGTCGTGTGCTTTGACCTTTCGGAGGATGCTGGGCCGTGGCAGCGAGCTGTACCTCTTGGTCTACCCCCTGATCACTGGGGAGCCAGCCCATGCTCCCGTGTGCTGTGCTGCTGAGCTAGGAGGATTCTCAACATGTTTGCCATTTGCAATGCCTTCAACTTACGGTGGGTTTATGGTGATGTAACCCCATCCCAAGTTGAGGAGCTCCGTAGAGTCTTTGTAGATGTGAAGTTGAAACGAGGTCACGCTCCATCAGGGCGGTCCTACTTTAACAGATGGGAAGACATGGCTTGTAGGAAGAGAAGAGACACAGCATGGGGCCAGGAAAGAATGAGTGTGTAGACGGAGGTAGAGATCAGAGTGACGTGCCTACAAACCAAGGATCGGCAGGGATCCCAGTAAACCCCAGAAGCTCTGAGAAAGGCATGGCAGGATTCTACCTGGAGCGTTCAGGGGAGCGAGGCACAGTTGACACCTGGATTTCAGATTTTCAACCTCCAGAGGATGCGTTTCTGTCGTTTGAAGCCATCCCAGCCAATGGCACTCTGCCAGGACACCCTTGGAAACCAATACGCCTTTCCACCCCTCACCTCTGCCTCTCTTAGAGTGGCTGTGTCTTTTTTTCACATGCAAACGAAATATTTCTGTTTCCTAATTCATATATAGAAAACAGTTGTGGATGGCCATTTCTTTTTCTTTTCTTTTTGAGGTACTGGGGATTGAACCCAGGGGCATTCTACCTCCGAGCTACACCCCCAACCCTATTTTTTATTCTTTACTTTGAAACAGGGTCTCAGTATGTTGCAGAGGGCCTCACTAAGTAGCTGAGGCTGGCTGCGAACCTGCGATCCTCCTGTCTCAGCCTCCCCGGTACTGGGATTACAAGCGTGCACCACCACGCCCGGCTGTTGATGGACATTTCTAAGTTTACATGATGCAGCCATGGAGATCAGAGAGACCAAATGGCTTCTCCTCATCCCCGTTCCAAATGGTCAGGGCAGGGATGCCTGGTGTGTGTCATCACTGTTTGCATTCTCGACTTACTGCCCAATGCTGCCTGGGTGGAATGGTTTAGGATCACATCTGTGGAAAGGTCTGGTGGTCCAATGATCCAAAAGATGCCCACTACACGGGTTCAAAGAAGGAATAGCTGAGAGAACCCCAAGGGAAAGGGCGGGTCAGGGAGACGAGGGGGACCGGCTGGTGAGCCCACTTCCAACTGGAGGGTCGTCCTCAGACTTCTGTGGAGTTTTCTGTTTCCTTCCTTCCTTCCCTCCCTCCTTTCTTTCTTTCTTCTTGCCTTCCTTTTTTCTTCCTTTCTTCCATTTTTAAAAAAAGGGCATTTCATTTAATAAAAGAGTATTTAATTTACATAAAGTCATAGTGTATGGCTTAATTTCATCTTCCCAAAAGTCATATGAGGGAATCATTTTCACCTTCATAAATGCAGACAAAAAGGCTACGAGAAGCCGGGCGTGATGGTGCACGCTTGTAATCCCAGTACTGGGAGGCTGAGACTGGAGGATCGCAGGTTGGCGGCCAGCCTCAGCTACTTAGTGAGGCCTTCTGCAACTTAGTGAGACCCTGTTTCAAAATAAAGAATAAAAAATCAGGCTGGGGGTGTAGGTCAGTGGTAGGATGCCCCTGGGTTCCATCCCTAGTACCGCAAACAAACAAACAAACAAAAACAAAAAGGCTATGAGAAATTAGAATAGTTGTTCAAGGTTACCTTGCCTGGATGTAACAGTGCCAAGAGAGAATGTAAGTAGAAGAGAAACTATGGCTGCTGATGGGAAAGTTGGTTGAAGCCTACTAAAACTCTAATCATTTTAGGAATGTTGATTACAGCAATGGTACTTTTATGCAATATCTGTTTTAAATAAGTATCTTGAAGCACTTTTCATATATTCCCATTTGATTTTATGTGTCATCCTGAAGATTTTTATGATATAACCTAAAAATATTTTTATAAAGAAAAAATAATATTCATGTTCTGATCTAATCTTCCAGAACTACTGGCTTTAGTAGACCTGTATTTTTTCAAATATTTTTATTACAGTAGTTCTCCCTTATTCAAAGGGCTTTGTTCCAAGATCCCTAGGGGATGCCCGAAACCACAGTACCAAATCCTATATATATTATTTTTCTATATATACATACATATGATAAAGTTTATAAATTCAGCTCAGTTAAGAGATTAAGAATAACTATTACTAAAATAAATAACTACAGCAATATACTGTAATAAAGGGACCAGCATCACTACTCTTGAGCTTTGGGACCATTATTAAGTAAAATAAGGGTTACTTAAACACAAGCCCTGTAATACCATGACAGTCAATCTAATAAACAAGACAACTACTCAGTGACTAATGGGTGGGTAGCATATACAAGATGGAAACACTGAACAAAGGGTGATTCATGTCTTGGGCACAACAGAGCCAGATGGTGTGATATTTCATGATGCTTTTCAGAAGCATGTGATTTATTTTTTTTATTGTTATTTTTTTTCATTTTATTTATTTATTTATTTATTTATTTATTTATTTATTTATTTATTATTGCGGTACTGGGGATTGAACCCAGGGGCGTTCTACCTCCACGCTACACCCCCGGCCCTATTTTTTATACTTTATTTTGAAACTGGGTCTCACGAAGTTGCGGAGGGCCTCACTAAGTAGAGAGAGAGAGAGAGAGAGAAAAACAGGGAGAGAGAGAGAGAGCTGAGGCTGGCCGCGAACCCGGATCCTCCGGTCTCCGCCTCCCAAAGTACTGGGATTACAAGCGTGCGCCGCCACGCCCGGCAGAAGTGTATGATTTAAAACTTATGGATTTGTGATAGTCAATCTAGTTTGTCAACTTGACCTGATCATGACACACCCAAGATCATGTGACTTTGGGTGTGTAATAGCAGATTAAACAGAAAGCCTGCCCTGAATGTAGGCATCAGGATTCTGGTAGGTGCAGGACTTAGATAAAAGAGGGAGAAGCCGCGTAGAGCGATGCACGACTGTTTCCAAAGAAAACGCATCTGCTCTCGCCTGAGATTGTCGGCCTCTGGCTCATAGAACTGGAACTTCGCCGTTTCTCTGAAGAGCTTCTTGATCTTCTGTTCTCGTCTAAGATCGTCGGCCTCCAGCCCTTAGAACTGAAACTTCACCATCGTTTCTCCAAAGAGCTTCCTGATCTTCACATCTTGGACTGGGCCTGAATTAGTGGTTGCTCCGATCCTAAGACTCCAGCTCTTAGACCGTTTGACCAGCTACTGGTTCCTCTGACGCTCCACGTGCAGTCAGAACTTGGGACTACATTGCTTCAAACTGTAAGCCCATCTGATAAATCCCTTTTTCAAATATACTCATTCTGTGAATTCTGTTAAACTAGTGAACCCTGTCCAATACAGGATTATTTATTTCTGGAATTTTCCTTTTGATATTTTTGGATCACAGTTGTCCACAGTTAAGTGAAACCATGGAAAATGGGGATTACTATATTCTATCTCTTAAATATCAAAATTTCCAACTATAATACATATGAGAGTACCTATTTTAGGGACTTCCCTAATATGACTTCTATTGAGACACTGAGTTTTCTTATTTTTCTTCTAGCAAGGATTATTAGGTTGAGGTCAGATTCCAGATTTTGTTTTATGATTTTTTTCTACCATTACTTTGTAATTTCCATTTCACCCCCATGTCATTCTCCTTTGCTACTGTCCCATATTCCTTAGACTATGGACTTTTAAGACTTTTATCATTTTCTGCATGAGTGTTATTTCTAACACAAAGTAGATTCTCTCTTTCTCTTTCTCTCTCTCTCTCTCTCTCTCTCTCTCATACTGGGGATTGAACACAGGGTCATTCTATCTCCGAGCTACACCCCAGCCTTTTTTATTTTTTGTTTTGAAACCAGGTTTCACTAGGTTGCCGAAAGTCTCACTAAGTTACTGATGCTGATCTCAAACCTGTGATCCTCCTACTACAACCTCCTGAGTACTGGGACTACAGGTGTGCACCACCACACCCAGCTTCTAGATCCTCTATTTCATGGGCCCCTATTCAATGTTTCAGCATCGTGAGTCCTCGATGCTGTGCAGACTGGACACCAAATATTTTAGGAAAAACATCAGTTTAGGTACACAAAGGCAAAGGATATTGTCTTCATTTGCCAACAAAGAAGTGATGATGGACAGGCTAAGCAACTTGCCCAAATTCATGACTGAAACAAACCCACTCTGACTTCTGTGTTCTCAGTGCCAGACTTGGACTTCTGGAACACCTTTGTTGCATACCCTAACCTGACTCCCCATGAGAAGGCAAAGAAAATTAAAGCCACCGCCTCCACAAAAGTCACATGGCAGAACTTGACTGCTGTGGAGTTGAGGAAAGGCCAGGAATCGACATCTGCCAATCACACCCTGTTCTGCTAGCAGTCGAGCCATCTCAGCCCAGTGGGCGGTTGGGATTCCACACCCTTGCCTTTAAATAATATGCCCAAGAGCCCAGAGCCAAGGTGGTGGCCCTTCAGTTATACTGTGTGATCCTGAAGTGTCCCTAGAAGACAGAGTCCCTTTACCAGGCAAGACTGGATAGACCCTGAGGGGTTTAGGATCTCTCCATCTCACTCACAGATGGGGCAGGAAGTTATATGGAACACCAAGACTAAAGCAAAAGTCATCTTCTTATTTATGGTTTTGAAATTCTTTTTTATTGGTGCATTATAATTACATATAATAGTGGGATTCGTTGTTACATATTTGATTTGTATACGCACATAACATACTTTTGTCAGTTTCATTCCCCAGTACCTCCCCTTGCCCTCCCTCCACCCTCCCCCTGGCCCCTTCCTCTACTACTGGTCTCCCTTCTATTTTCATGAGATTCTCCCCCCACTTTCCCCTTTTTTATTGATAGTCTCCACATGAGAGAGAAAACACGTAACTCTTAACTTTCTGAGTCTGGTTTATTTTGCTTAACATAATGCTCTCAAGTTCCACCCATTTTTGTGCAAGTGACATAATTTTGTTCTTTATGGCTAAGTAAAATTCCATTGTGTGTATATACCATATTTTCTTTATTCATCTGTTGATGGATACCTAGGTTGTTTCTATAATTTGGCTATTCGAACTGTGCTACTATAACTATGGGTATGCATGTATTGCTATAGTATACTGACTTTAATCTTTTGGATAAATACAAAGAAGTATAAATACAAAGAAGATCATATGATGGTCTTTTTTATTTTATTTTATTTTATTTTGTACTGAGTATTGAACCCAGGGGCACTCTATCTCTGAGCTGTACCCCCAGGCCTATTTTTTTTTTTTTGCAGAACTGGGGATTGAACCCAGGGCCATTCTACCTCCCAGCTACACCCCCAGCCCTATTTTTTATTCTTTATTTTGAAACAGGGTCTCACTAAGTTGCGGAAGGCCTCACTAAGTAGCTGAGGCTGGCTGCGAACCTGCAATCCTCCTGTCTCGGCCTCCCAAGTACTGGGATTACAAGTGTGTGCCACCACGCCCGGCTGATATTCAGGTTTTCAAAGGTTGAGACCTCAATGGGACATGGTGGCGCACACCTGTAATCCCAGCACTTGGGAAGCTGAGACAGGAGGATTGCAGGTTTAAGACCAGCCTCAGCAACTTAGAGAAACTCTCAGCAATCTAGCGAGACTCTGTTTCAAACACACACGTGCACACACACACACACACACGGAGACCCTAAGTGGGTCCAATGGTCTATGAACACATAGAACAAGAAGTGGTGCCTCTAAAGGAGCGAGAACAGATAAGGGACCTCCTTTGAGCTCAAAAGAAAGAGGGGTGTTTGCTGTCACAGGCAGCAGGGACCCCTCCTCACCTGTGGTCCCCAGCCTCACCTAAGCAGGACATAGAAGTCGCACTGACCAAATATGCTGCCCAGGACAGTGATGAGGTCCCCAGGGGCCTCCTAACACCTTGATGTGACCTGACATGCAGACACGCTACCCTCCTGCAAGAGAGGGACAGGAGAGGGGATGGGGTAACCCCAATGGCTCCAGTTGAGTTTCTTCTTGCCTAATGGGCTGAGGTTTAGAATAGAAATTGATTATTATTAGCGTGTGTGGTACTGGGGATTGAACCCAGGGGCATTCCTCCTCTGAGCTACACCCCAAGCCCTATCTTATTTTTTATTTTGAAACAGGGTCTCACTTAGTTGCTGGGGGCCTTACTAAATTGCTGAGGCTGGCCGTGAACCTGCGATTCTGCTGTCTCAGCCTCTCAAGTACTGGGATTTCAGGTGGATTCTACCACACTCAGCTAGAGATCGATTTTAAGCAATATTTCTTGCATGCCTGAATTTGGAAACATTTATTTAAATGTGAAGCAAACAACAGAGTGTTTCTACCATAAGAAAAATTCAAAATCTGTTAATTCTGCCATGAAAAAAATCAAAGTCGCAGGTTAATTACACTGTGAATCAGTTTCGATGACTAATTCATGAGAACGGCAGAGAAAATTGGGAGCAACCAGCAACAAACCACATTACGATGGTCACTGAGATCCTTTCGAGATGCTAGGTAGAGGAAAGCTGTTTCGACGACTAGGTCATAAATACCGGAGTGGGAGGGTTAGGCAGAAAATGCAAAGTCTTTCTTTGGAAAAGTTTTAAAACAGGAAAGATTGAGAACCTCTGTCCAGCAAGGAGCCTGGGGAATCGACCAGATGCCATTAGAAAATCCTCATTAGGTCTTCTAATTTACACAGTAAGAAACCAAACTAAATAAGAGAAGAGAAACACATGAAATTCTTAAGTTGGGAAAGGCTTCAGAGGAATAATAGAGTAGATCTGGAATTTTTCAGATGGTAGGAAAATTTTAAAAAGCTCAAAGCCAGGCATGGCAGTGCATGTTTATAATCCTAACACTTGGGAGGCTGAGACAGGAGGATCACAAGTTCAAAACCAGCTTTGGCAACTTAGCGAGGCTCTCAGCAACCTAGTGAGACCCTGTTTCCAAATAAGAAATAAAATAGGGCTGGGGGTGTACCTTAGATGTAGAATGCCCCTGGGTTCCATCCCCAGTATCTTTTTTTTTTTTTTTGCAGTACTGGGGATGGAACCCAGGGGCATTCTACCTCCGAGCTATACCCCCAGCCCTATTTTTATTCTTTATTTTGAAACAGGGTCTCACTAAGTTGCAGAGGGCCTCACTAAGTAGCTGAGGCTGGTCGCAAATCCGGATCCTCCGGTCTCAGCCTCCCAAGTACTGGGATTACAAGCATGCACCACCACGCCCGGCTCCCAGTATCAAAAAATAAAAAAATAAAAATAAAGGAAAAAATGAAAAAGCTCAAACTGCTAAGGTTCCATATGTAGAAGCACAATTTCAAAGAATGTTTTAGATAATTAGCTCAGATTGCTGTAGCTTGATGCTAGGAGAATTTGAAAAGTATGAAATGGTAGTTTAATTACAGTTAATGATGTTATAATTGCCCATCAATGCCCATAAAAAAGAAATATGTAGGAATATTGGTAGAAAGACTTCTACAATTCCAATGTAATTTTGAACTGTATCTCCTGATTCCTTTGTTCTTACGTCTGTAGGCTATGCTGACCAGATTGTAGGCATTCAATTAGTATTCGCAGAATGAATGAGATGTGGTCAATAAAGACCCCTCTGCAGATGTGAACACAAGTCCCTCCTGGCCAGGATGGAGGACTTCCACCTGTCTACCTGTTCACCCACCTCCGGCTTCCTCCTCAGGAGAATCGCCAGCTCACTGGACCCTGTCTATGCTGGGTGAAGCCGTACGCCCTGGGGAGCTGTCTGATCTTCTGTGCTGCTGGTGGGTAACACGGGGTATAACTGAACATTGATAGGAGAGGAACTACAAAAGGATCTTAGACACAAGGAAAGACAAGTTCACAAGTAAAAAGAGCGAAAAGCAAACATCCTGACATATCATTGTTTAATTATCAGACTGGCAAAAAACTTGACAGTGAGACAAGCCAGTCTGGGGTGAGGCTGTGGGGGAGGGGAGCTCTCGTACAATGTTAGTGTAAGTGTAAATCACAACCACCCCAAGGCCAGTTTTTCAATTGTATATCAAAATGACAAATGCACAACTTTTTTTTTTTTTTTTTTTTTGCGGTACTGTGGATTGAACCCAGGGACATTCTACCTCCGAGCTACACCCCTGGCCCTATTTTTTATCCTTTATTTTGAAACCGGGTCTCACGAAGTTGCGGAGGGCCTCACTAAGTAGCTGAGGCTGGCCGCGAACCTGGATGCTCCGGTCTCAGCCTCCCAAGTACTGGGATTACAAGCGTGTGCCACCACGCCCGGCTAAATGCACGACTTTTTGACCCTGCAATTTTGCTTCTACAATTATAGACATGCATGTGCAAAATGATATTGACGGGGCTATTCATGGAAACATTGGGTATAATACCAAATAGGACACTGAAATGCCCATCAATAATAATTCTTAAATTATGGTGTGTAGATATGATGCAATACCATGTGGATGGTATGTATGGTTTGGATTTAAAATGTGCCCAAAAAGCCAGGCGTGATGATGCATGCTTGTAATCCAAGTACTTGGGAGGCTGAGACAGGAGGATTGCAGGCTTGAGGACAGCCTCAACAAATAGTGAGACTCTCATCAACCTAGTGAGACCCTGTTTCAAAATAAAAATAAAATAGGGCTGGGGGCATAGCTCAGAGGTAGAATGCCCCTGGGTTCAATCCCCAGTACCAAAAAAAAAAAGAACATGGAAGAGCTGGGCTATTCAGATGATATCTATGTAGCCATTTGGGAAAAAAGTTGGATCCATATCTTATTTTTTATGCCCCAAAATACCACATAGATAAATGATAAAATATAAAAATAAAACTGTTAAAGTGTGAAAACATGTTACTTCTTAAAAAAACCCTCTTGAACAGGGAAGACCTTTTCAAGCAAAACCATGAAATTGTAAAAGCAAACACTGAAAAATTTGACCATATAAAAATTGAGAACTTGCTGTAAAAAAGAGTACCATACACAACATCAAAAACAGAGAAAGATATTGACTGCAGGGTCACAAAGGGCTGATTTCCTTAACATTTAAAAGATACTCTGAGGTCTGACGTGGTGGCACACCAGGACAGCCTCAGCAACTTAGTGAGGCCCTGTTTCAAAATTAAAGTCTGGTATGGTGGCACATGCTTGTAATCCCAGTACTTGGGAGGCTGAGACAGGAGGATCCAGGTTCGTGGCCAGCTGCAGCTACTTAGTGAGGCCCTCTACCACTTAGTGAGACCCTGTTTCAAAATAAAGAATAAAAAATAGGGCTGAGGGTGTAGCCTGGAGGTAGAATGCCCCTGGGTACAATACCCAGTACCACACACACACACAAATTAAAAAGGTTGGGGGCCGGGCGTGGTGGCTCACACTTGTAATCCCAGTACTTTGGGAGGCAGAGACCAGAGGATCCGGGTTCGTGGCAGCCTCAGCTCTCTCGCTCTCTCTCTCCCTGTCTCTCTCTCTCTCTCTCTCTCCTTAGTGAGGCCCTCCGCAACTTCGTGAGACCTGGTTTCAAAATAAAGTATAAAAAAAATAGGGCCGGGGGCGTAGCGAAGAGGTAGAATGCCCCTGCGTTCAATCCCCGGTACCACAAAAAAAAAAAAGGGCTGGGGGTGTGGCTTAGAGGGAGAATGTCCCTGTGTTCAATCTCTAGTAACAAACAAACAAACAAACAAACAAATAAACAAATATATAAAAATTGTGTCAATAAGAAGACAGCTGGGCCTGTTGGTGCATACCTGTAATCCCAGCTACTCAGAGGCTGATACAGGAGGATGGTGAGAGTCTGAGGCCAGCCTGAGCAACTTAGCAAGATCCTGTTTCAAAATAAAAAATAAAGAAGTGCTCCTGGGTCCAAAAGAAGGAAGAGGAAGCCCAATGGCAAGGTAAATAAGGACATAAAAACAGTTCATGGAAAAAAGTCAGTGTACAAGAAAAAAAAAATGAGATTCCCTTTTCACCTATATGATTGACAGCTGTTAAAAGTTTGCCAGTAGCCAGAGTGGGAAAATGTGTAGAAGCCTAGTGATGGTTGTTCCGCTTACCTAAGGCATCCCGACAATCTATACAAAGCTTAATGACATAAAATACCCAGTTTATCTGAGACTCTGTGGATCGGGAGTTTGGAAAGCGCCCAGCTGTGACACGTCCTCTCTGCGCCGTGGTGTGGTATTAGGTGGTGTAACCCACAGGGCCGGGCCGGCCGGCAGGGCTGGGGCAGGGACAGGGGAGTGGAGAGCCCGCTCCGACTGGCTTCTTCACTCACATCCTGACACGGGCCTGGAATGCCTGCAGGATCAGCTCCCTGGGACCGTCACCCGGAACATTTCCACCTGGGCCTCTGGCTAGGCTGTCTCAGGAGAGTTGAGACTTTGTACATGGAACAAGTCTATGCTGAGAACAAGCTAGAAGCTGCATGGTTTTTCATGACCCAGCCACGAATGTCACATAGCATCAGTTCTACTGTGCTCCTTTGACCAAAAGAATCACAGCTTTTCCAGATTCAGAGACCAGGGACACAGCCTCCCCCTCTCAATGGGAGGAGTAGCCAACAATTCGTGGCCATGTTTTAAACCTCCACACAGGGTTACTGCAGGCTCTTTGAAGGGTAATCTCATAATATTTACCAATTTTTGAGGGGGGATTGAACCCAGGGGCATTCTACTTCTGAGCTATACCCCTAGCCTTTTTTGATTTTTTATTTTGAAACAGGGTCTCGCCAAGCTGCTAAATTGCTGAGGCTGGCTTCAAACCTGTAATCCTCCTGTTTCAGCCTCCCAAGTACTGGGATTATAGGCGTGTGCCACCACGCCCAACTTTTTTTTTTTTTGATACTGGGGATTGAACCCAGGGGCATTCTTTTTTTTTTTTTTGCGGTAGCAGGGACTGAACGCAGGGGCATTCTACCTCCGCGCTACGCCCCCAGCCCTATTTTTTATACTTTATTTTGAAACTGGGTCTCACGAAGTTGCGGAGGGCCTCACTAAGTAGTGAGAGACAGACAGAGAGAGAGACAGGGAGAGAGAGAGAGAGAGAGCTGAGGCTGGCCGTGAACCCGGATCCTCCATTCTCCGCCTCCCAAAGTACTGGGATTACAAGCGTGTGCCACCACGCCCGGCTGAACCCAGGGGCATTCTACCTCTGAACTACACCCCTTGTCTTTTTTGATTTTTGATTTTGAAACAGGGTCTCACTAAGTTGCTGAAGGCCTCGAAAAATTGCTGAGGCTGGCCACGAACTTGCAGTCCTCCTGTCTCAGCCTTCCAAACACTAGGATCATAGGTGTGTACCACCACACCTGGCTTACAACTTTTTATTTTTATTTTTTTGCAGTACTGGGGATTAAACCCAGGGGTATTCTACCTCTGAGCTACACCCTCCAGCCCTATTTTATTCTTTATTTTGAAACAGGGTCTTGCTAAGTTGCTGAGGCTGGCTGTGAACCTGCAATCCTCCTGTCTCAGCCTCCCAAGTACTGGGATCACAGGTGTGCACTACCACACCCCGCTTGCAACTATCTTTTGAACTAAATGTGTCCCATATTGACATTCCCTTGACCCCTGTTCTCTTTCCCCCACCCTCCTTCAACTTCTCCCCTCCTGGTTTCTTCGCTGTCTTTGCTCCCCTTCCTTCCTAGGTATGTAAGAATCACGTCTCGCCTCACGATCCCTCCCAGTAGCCCTGAAGCTGTCCACCCTCAGGTGTCCACAGCATGTCGGTTGCTCTCTTTGCAGTTCAGTTTCTGCTGGCTCCAGTGAAGAGAAGCTCCTACAAGACCCTTCAAACTCAGCCCCCCCAGGAGGCAGGGAACCAGAAAGGGGAGGCATCCACATGGCAGGCTGCTGAAATTAGCACGGTGCGAAACCCCCAGGCTTCCCACCGACCACATAAGGAGCTTCGTATTCCTGCAGCTGACACGCCTCTTCTAACCCTTCTCCTCCTGCCCATTATGCTGCGCGTTACCTACCGCTGCAAAGCAAGTCACTCAAAAACTTGGTGGCTTAGCACATTTCTCATCTCACACATTCCGTGGGTAAGAACTTAGGAACTGCTTAGCCAGGCCCCCTGGCCTGGGTCTCTCGTGACGTCGTGGTCACTTTAAGGCTTGACTGGGAAGGAACCCCTGTGTGATTGGCGGCAGGGCTCAGTGCCTGCAGGCCTCTGGCCTAAGGCCTCGTTTCCTTATGAGCAGTAGCAGGACAGCCCTCCCCCTTCGGTACCACATGGGCCCTCAAGAAAGGCCATCTTCCATCCTGGCAGCTCGCTCCATCATGTCAAGCTGGTGAGAGTGCAGGAATGTGTTGCTAAGAAAGTGCTAGCAAGCGGGAAGTCACGGTGTTTTGTAACCTAAGCATGGACCTGCCCTCTCCCCACTTTTCCTTATTCTGTCAGTAGCAGCGGGTCCCTGCAGCGGGGGTCACTGCAGCCAGGCCACGACAAAGGCACGTCTCCTCCCTGCCTGGGGCTGGGTGCAGGCTCCCTGGGTTGCTGACCACGCACACTGTCATGTCCAGAGAGCAGCAGCGCCCTAAACCCAGAGACTCCCTTTACGCACAGTGGAAACGTGTTATCAGGAGCAGGTGGTGGCTTTGGGACAGAAATGCCACTTCCCTGGGACACAGGAGCTCTTCATAGGAAAGGTTTGTGTGCACACACTTTTGTACAAGACCAGAAAATTTTGGCAAGTCTAAAAGCTGTTGGGAAGACAAGCTTTGAGAAGTGATATTAGGGATGCAGAGGAGGGTCCCTTATGTGTCTTAGTACCAACCAATACTGCTTGTGTGTGTGTGTGTGTGTGTGTTCCTGGGAATTGAACATGGTTGCTGTAGCACTGAGCTACATCCACAGCCTTTTTTATTTTTATTTTTATTTTTTTTTTAATCACAGCTCTACTTTTAATTTTGAAACAGGGTCTTACTAAGTTACCGTGAGCTGGCCTTGAACCTGTGATCCTCCTAGCTCAGCCTCCCAAGTACTGGGATTATAGGCATTCACCACAGCATCCAGTTTATACAGCTTCATTTTTAATTCTACCATCCATGCACATTTGTTTTATTTATTTATTTTTGTGGTGCTAGGGATTGAACCCAGGGCCTCACAGATGCTAGGCAAGCACTCTGCCACTGAGCTACATCCCCAGCCCTTTTAAATTTTATTTATTTATTTATTTATTTTTGGTACTGGCAATTGAACCCAGGGGCATTCTACCTCTGAGCTACAGTCCTAGCGCCCCCCTCCCTTTTGTTTTCGAAATAGGATCTCACTAGGTTGCTGAGAGTCTTCCTATGTTGCTGAGGTTTTCCTTGAACCTGTGATCCTCCTGTCTCAGCCTCCTAGGTACTGGGATTACAGGCATGCACCACCACCCCCAACTTTTAATTTTATTTTGAGACAGGCTTTTGCTAAATTGCCCAAGCTGGCCTCAAACTGCGATCCTCCTGAGTAGCTGGGATCACAGGTGTGCACTACCATGACTGCCTGTTTTATAATTCTGTTTCAAAAACAGAATTTGTAAAAGGAGGAGTTAAGAACAGATGACACTTAATTCAGTGGTTTTTTTTTTTATTTGTTTGTTTTTTTGTGATACTTGGGATGGAGCCCAGGGGCATTCTACCTCTGAACTATACCCCCAGCCCTATTTTTTTATTTTTTAATTTTCAAAATAGGGTCTCACTAAGTTACAGAGAGCCTCACTAAGTTGCTGAGGCTGGCTTCAAACCTGTGATCATTCTGTCTCAGCCACCCAAGTACTGGGATTACAGGCATGTGCCACCACATCCAGCTATTCAGAAATATTTTCTAATTAACTGCATGCCACAGCCTGGGGTAAAAAGAAGACCAGGTTCTTATAAATATTTATATTCTGAGAGTTAGAAATGACCCCCAATGACAAGGAAACACCTCAATTTTTCAGGGGTTAATTTTCCAGGTTGCAGAACATCTCAGCTAAGGAGCCCTGGCTTTGCAGGGGGAGAGATTTTAAAAGTGCTTTCCTGAGATTTGGTACCAGCTGCAGAACATTAGTGAGTGTTGGAAGACAACCAGGGAGGTTCTCCAGTACCAGCCAGCCCTCCAGCTCCTCGTCTTTGTCCCATATTAACTACTTCCCCCGAGGCTCCTGTCCTCAGCCTGCCAGCCCTCTCACATTGCCTTCTAGAAGAAAGTCACCTTCAACATTGTTGGTAATGTGGAGACAGTAAAACAGCATGAGCCGTTATGTCTGCATTATGATCATACATCTGTTGAGAGCAAAACCAAACCAACCTTATTCCAGATATACAGAGAACAAAAGAAACAGTATAATGTGTAGAAAATGTTGATCTCAGCTGGGCGTGGTGGCCCACACCTGTAATCCCAGTTCTTAGGAGGCTGACACAGGATGATTGCAGGTTCAAGGACAGCCTCAGCAACATAGGGAGACTCTCAGGAACCTAGCGAGACCCTGTTTCAAAACAAAAAAATAAAAAGGGGTGGGAGTGTAGCTCAGAGGTAGAATGCCCCTGGGTTCAATCCCCAGTACCACAAAACAATAAATAAATAAATAAATAAATAAATGAATAAAGTCCATCCCAGCCACCTAAATATGCTACACTTACCTCTTTTTAGATGGTTACATCTTGCTTTTACTCAGCCCCATCTTTTGAAATTAATTTTAAATATATTTCTTTCCCACAATCCTTTTCTGTGCTAAAAATCAAACACACTCAACTTGGGGATTTTTTTTTTTTTTTGCTGTACTGGGGATTTAACGCAGGGATATTCTATGTCTGAGCTACACCCCCAGCCCTATTTTTCATTCTTTATTTTGAAACAGGGTCTCACTAAGTTGCAGAGGGGCTCACTAAGTAGCTGAGGCTGGCCGCGAACCCGGATCCTCCTGTCTCAGCCTCCCAAGAACTGGGATTACAAGTGTGCGCCACCACACCCGGCTCTTTCAACTTGGGAATTTTTAGAAATCTATTTATTTGACCATAATCTTAAATATCTAGCCAGTGGCACATGCCTGTAATACCAGTATTTAGGAGGCTGAGACAGGAGGATCGCAGGTTTGAAGCCAGTCTCAGCAATTTAGCGAGACCCTGTTTCCAAATAAAAAATAAAATAGGGCTGGGGGTATGGCTTGGAGGTAGAATACCCCTGGGTTCCATCCCCAGCACCACTGTCCCACATAAATAAAAGAGAAAGAAAGGAAGAAAATGTTGGCTTCATGTTTACAAGGATTGTTCTCAAACTTGGGCACACATTGGGTTCACCTGCAAACTTTTAAAATACTGGTTCCCGGGACCCCAGGAATCATTATCTGTTTGACTGGGGTAAGTCTGGACACTTTCTTTTTGTTGTGGTTTCTAATCTCAGGTGATCCCGTACATTTGAGGTCTGTGATCCTAACACAGTGATTCTCCAGGACCAGGGCAACAGTATTCTCTAGGAACAAGTTAGAAGTGCAGATCATCAGGCCTCACCCCAGATTTGCCGAATCAGAAACTTTGGGGAAGCAGCACAATCTATCTTTTTATTTATTTATGTAGTGTGTGTGTGTGTGTGTGTGTGTGTGTGTGTGTGTGTGAGTGAGAGAGAGAGAAAGAGAGAGAGAGACTGGGGATTGAATATACAGGGGCATTCTACCTCTGAGCTAGACCTCCAGCCCTATTTTATTTGGAAAGGGTCTCGCTAAGTTACTGAGGGTCTAGCTAAGTTGCTAGTGCCAGTTTTGAACCCGCAATCCTCCTGTCTCAACCTCCCGAGTACTGAGATTACAGGCATGTGCCACCATGTTGGCTACAATCTTATCTTACATTAAAAAATTATTTTTAGAGCCAGGCATGGTGGTGCACGCTTGTAATCCCAGTACTTTGGTTGGTGGAGACCGGAGGATCCGGGTTCGTGGCCAGTCTCAGCTCTCTTTCTCTCTCTCTCTCTCTCTCTCTTTCTCTCTCTCTCTCTCTCTTTCTCTCTCTCTCTCTCTCTCTACTTAGTGAGGCCCTCCGCAACTTCGTGAGACCCTGTTTCAAAATAAAGTATAAAAAATAGGGCCGGGGCGTAGCCCGGAGGTAGAACGCCCCTGCGTTCCATCTCCGGTACTGCAAAAAAAATTTTTTTTTTTTTTTATTTTGGCAATACTGGAGGTTAAACCCAGGGGCACTCTACCACTGAGCTACACTCCCAGCTCTTTTTATTTTGAGAGGAGGGCTTGCTGAGTTGCCCAGCCTGGTCTCAAACTTGTGACCCTCCTGCCTCGCATAGCTGGATTACAGGTGTGCAGCACGGAGCCCAGCTAGCACCATCTAGCTTATTTCGCCTTCCAGGTGATTCTGATGCCAACTGAGGTTTGGGAACCTAATCAGGCAGATCTGGGATGGACCTTATAAGAATGTGCATTTCTGCAAGATGTCAGAGGAGGCCTGGGGTGTACCGAGCCTGGGGTGTACCACATTTAGAGAATTACTGGCTGGAAGTATCACACAGCTGGCTGGTGACAGGGCTCAGCCTCACACCCACCATTTCTTCCCTTCAGCACAAACTACCTACCCCCGTTTCTTCTCTCCTTTTGAACTCGCCTTCGCCAATGTGCAGGCATTTAAAGACCTAGTTGGGTACCTCATACCCAACAGGCATCTCTGGCTCTCCTCTGGACACTAGTCCCTGCTGCCACCCACCAGCGCCCCTGACTTCTAACCTCCCTTTCTTGTCGCAATCGGCCCTTCCAGAAGGGCAGCTGGGAGACAACCCTTGAGTTCAGTTCTCTCTGCTGTGATATGCGCCATCCAGGAGGGAGGTCGATGAATTCCAGGGCGCAGAGCGACCAGGGCTCCGAGCCAGCGGCCTTGGGAGGCGGGGACCCACTACCTAGCTCCAGGCCCTGGCAGAGCCCAAGACCTTTCCCACCACTGGTACAAAGGATGGGACTGGGATGACGTCCATGACGGGAACGAGGAGGTGGTGGCCGCTGGTGGGTGGGGAGTGCCTGGCCCTCAACAGTCTGTACCTCCTGGGTCGCGAGTCTGGCTCTTAGTTCTATAAAGTTCTCCAAACCCCGAAGGCGACCCAGCATCTGCCCGCCATTCCCCGCGGGGCACTGGTCCTGCCCCGGAGGGCGGAGGCTGGCGGTGGTGGAGGGCACTGTCCCGAGTCCCCCGGGAGGAGGACACTAGGCCGGGGCGGGCAGCGGAGGTGACCGCGGCCTCCCGGGATCGAATCCCGCGCAGCCCAGGGTGGTGCCGGAAGCCCGCGCGCGCCACCGCGGGGAGGGGAGTCGCGGGTCCCTAAAAAGCGCCGCGCCCCACGCGACGTCGTAGCCCGGTGCCGGGCTTCGGTGGGCGGCCGCGGAGCCGGCGCCCCGATCCCCCCGGGCGGCTTCGCTCGCGGTGCAGGGGTCTCCCGCCCTCCGCGTCGCCGCAGCGGGGCTCGCGCTTCCCGCGCTCGCTGCGGAGAGCAGCTGCGGCCGCACCCCAAGTAAGGCGCCGCCCGGAGGAGGGTGGCGGGACCTCGCGGCGCACCTGCCCGGGCGCGGGCGCGGCTCTCGGCTCTCCGTCTCGCTCGCTCGCTCGCTCGCTCGGGCTGCCTGGCGGCGGCGGCGCCCAGCCCCCACGGCGAGGGCGCGGCGCTTCCCGCTCGCCGGCCGGGAGGCGGCGGGTCCGGGGGACCTCGGCCGGGGCGGGGACGCGATCGCCCGCTGGCGCCGCTCCTCCCCGCGCTCGCGGCGCTGGCCCGGCGTCGAGGCGGCCATGGCGACCCGGAGCCCGCTCCCCACCCACCCCGCCTGCTCCGCCCTCCCCTCCGCCCCGCGCCACCTTTGATGGCTCGGACCTCGGCGGCCACCGCCAGCCGGATCGCGCCCGCCCGCGCCGCCGCCGCCCGGGGTATTAATAGCCGCGCCGCCGCCGCCGCGCAGCCCGAGCCGCCCGCCTCGCCTGCCCGGGCTCGGAGCCGGGACCGAGCCGCCGGATCCCGGGCGCCGCCGAGGTAGGAGGCGCGCGAACAATGACCGCGCGGGAGGCGCCGGGGACCGCGGTCCCGGCCGCCGCCGCAACTTGTGCGAGTCGGTGCCGCCGCGGAGGGCGCCTGCAGCGGGCGGCCCGGCAACAATGGCAGCAGCGCCGGGGCCGCGGGGCTCCGCGCCGCCCGGTGCACCCCTCGCCGCCCTCGCCGGACCCCCGCGCGTGCCCTCGCCTCCCACCCCGCGCCCTTCCCCGCTCCCTCCCTCCCTGCCTCCCCGCCCGCCCGCCCGCCCCGCGCTGACAGCGCCCCGCGCCGCTTCCGGACCTCGGGCTGCAATCCCGGCCGCCCGCCGGGGAGGTGGCCCGCTCCGGTGCCATCGCGCCGCCGGTGCCCGCAGCTCGCCCACGCTCGGCGCGGCTCCCGGTGGGTGACAAAGAGGAACACGCCCTCCGCCAAAGTTACATGTTGCCTGGTTGCTGCCTGCCTTTATGGAAGGCGAAGTTTGGGGGTTTTCCTCTTAAGCCAAGGACAGATATTTTATTATTTTTTTTATATTTGTGGTCGTGCATTTCAAAAACAAGTTCGGATTGTGGTTTTACGATTTAAGTTCCGGAAACTTTAGCTGTGTGATCCGGCTGAACCCCCGAGAGTGCGTGCTTTATTCGAAGGGGGGAAATACGAGTGGCCTGTAAGGAGTCTGGGTTGCCTTTATGGCAGCTGGAGACCAGCGGCTGTGGGGGATTATGTAGGGTTCCCCAGGAAGGAGGGAGGTGAGGCTCACAAAGAAACGAGGACCCTGGTATCAGATCAGCTCGTGGAGATGTGGGAGCGATTGCTTCTCATCTGGAACGATTTAGCAGCCCCGGCCTCCCCCATCCCCCTCTCCCTCTCTCTGCTCTCTGGAGTACCGGCGGCCTCCGGCTGTTTCATTTTATGATTGTTGTTAAAGCCTTCCTCCTTGTTAGTTTCCCAGGTCTGACTCGCTCAGCCTTGGCTCCTGCCGCGAATCCCCCGGGGACTCCCATCTCCTCCGTCCAGCGGGCAGTGTTTTCTCAGCCAAACCCTGGCCTGGCATTGGGTTATGTTTAATGTGCTTTGCACGTGGTGACTTCCCAAGCCCATTTCCGAACACCCCCCAGCATTGTCTTGCTTTTCTTATTGCATCTGAACGAGGAATGGAGAAAGAAAAGCCTCTTTGATCCTGCAAGCTTTAGGGGGAGTGGCCTTAAAAATTGGGTTGGTTTTTAGGGAAAGGCAGGGCCCTTCTGAAGTCTCTCTACCTTTGGCTGTCTTCCCCGCTCCGGTGCGTTACTGCTGGGGGTTTACCCTCAGCCTTTCAGCCCCTTCTCAGGCGGTGACAGTCCCTGATACCGTGCTTCATCCGTGGGTCCTGCACCCACAAGCCTTACTCTATATTCCTGCAGCGTCCTTCTGCAGCAGGGCACTAATATTGGAGTTCCTCCAAGCACAACGAAACGTTTGTGTTTTTAGAATGTCTGGCTAATAGATCCGCTTCTGGGTAAAATAAATAGAAGCATTATTGGGCAGTGGCTGGCTTGCTGGAGGAACTGGTAGCGGAGATAGTGAGCAGATGCCTGCCTAGCCCTGTGTCTGCCAGAATCTCTCACTTGTTTCTTTATGTGCACAGGAAACTGGAAATACCTGGCGGTGAAGTAGCTCTGCCTCCTAGGGGCACAGATTTTGTGGTGTGTCCACCCTGGGAGCTGGGGTGTTCATTTAGAAGTTATGTCATTGTGAGCCCAGTGAGGTGGTACACAGCTGTAATTCTAGTACTTGGTAGGATTGCAGGTTCGAAGCCAGCCTGGGCAACTTAGCATAACCCTGTTTCAAAATAGAAAATAGGACTGAGGATATAGCTCAGAGGTAGCGTACCCCCTGGGTTCAATCCTCAGTAACCCCCCCCAAGTTATGTTATTATGAAAATCCTTCCGAAGTTAGGTTTATAATTCTCCTTTTCACACCAATACTCTCTTCCCTCGAATTGATATAAGATCATATTAGTTCAATAATGCTTCTGTATGGCAAGATTTACCAAAAGAAAAAAAAATCAAAGTAATCTAGACAACTTTGCTGGATTATTGCAATTATTTTAGAATTATCCTGAGACTGCAAAGAACCCAGATGAATGTTTTTGTTTTGCTTTTCATTAAAGAAACTGTCCAAGGAAATTGTGTGTGTGTGTGTGTGTGTGTGTGTGTGTGTGTGTGTGTGTGTATGTGTCTATGTGTGGTGGGGTACTGGGGATAGAACCCAGGGGTGTTCTACCTCCAAGGTACAACCCCCAAACCTTTTAATTATTTTTATTTTGAAACATGGTCTCACTAAGTTGCTGGGGCTGGCCTCAAACGTGTGATCCTCCTGTCTCAGCCTCCCATGTACTGGGATTATAGACATTTGCCACCATGCCCAAGTTGGAAATTAAAAAAAAAAATAACTACTGTGTGTGTGTGTGTGTGTGTGGCCTCAAACGTGTGATCCTCCTGTCTCAGCCTCCCATGTACTGGGATTATAGACATTTGCCACCATGCCCAAGTTGGAAATTTTTAAAAAAAATAACTAGTGTGTGTGTGTTACTGTGGACTAACCCAGGGTCATTGTACCTCTGAACTATGTCCTCAGCCCTATTTTATTTTTTATTTTGAAACAGGGTCTTGCTAGGTTGATGAAAGTCTCACTACTTGCTGAGGCTGTTCTTGAACCTGTGGTCTTCCTGTCTCAGATTCCCAAGTACTGGGATTACAGGCTTGCACCACCCATGCCTGGCTTTTTTTTTTTTTTAATGGAGTCCATACTCTAATATTCATTGAGCACACAGAATTTAATTCATTGGGAAAATGAGTGGAGAAAGATGTTTGTGGTAAACACACACACACATTCACACACACACACGCAACAACAACAACAACAACAACAAAATACCCTTTTTGAATCCTATAGGAGGTTAGAGAGCACTAGGCAAAAGATAAGAACCTTGTTTTTGCCTGCTGAATGTGCTTAGGAAAATTGGCCCCATGACCTTCCCAGAGGAGGAAGGAAACTTTACGAGTTCATAGGTACTTAATGTTTTAATAGTGTGGTGAACTGGGCATTTTAAACAAACCTTTTGTAAGTGGCCCTGCTTATTGCCAAGTACACCTTAGTATTTTTGAGAAATGTCCTTTCTCCTCTAATTGAAGATGCTTTAGATAAGAGGGGGCACATTTCATCCTGTGATATGGTCGGGTCCTTTCTGCCTGGGCAGACTGGTATTCCTGGGTTGGTTACCATTTGCTGGGGAGAGGTTCCAATGGCTGTGCCTCTCTTCCTGCCTGGAGTTTTGATTGAAAGGAGAGCTCTCCAAGCAGGACTGTTGAAGGGTACGTGGTGGCTCAACTTCTTTCTTGTTTTGGTGGTCGGAATTTCTGCCGTGGCATTATTTGATTGTAGTCCTCCTGCCCTGTGTTCCTGCCACGGTGACATAGGTTTGGCTGTTACCTCATTAACCACTTCCACATGGCCAGGAAGGCCAGAGCCTAATAGTTTCCATTCAAATTATTCGGAATACTGATTTCTCTAGTCCCTTTATGCCAAATGCAACTTTTGTATTTAATCAAGAAGCCACCGGAAACTTATTTCATTTCGAGAGGCTGACTTTTAATAGGATACTGTTGCCCTGGTTTAAGTCAGTTCAATGTTTTGGCAAATCTATACTTTGAGCAAAAGTGGGCAATTGATACATTATTAAAATATAGTGTTCTAAAGGTTTGATACTTGTGAACTGAATCAGAGAACCATCGATACAATGTGGCTAATGCTGAGGGCATCTGATAAACTTAACAGCATGGTGCCCTTCTTATTGTACTGCAGGATGGAAATGATAGATAAGCTTCAAGGTTTGAAATTAATGTGGGAATTCATCATTTACACTAAATTAATTTCATGTATAAAGCTGTCATATTTGTTTATCCATTAAAAAAAAAGTAGGCCCAGCTAGATTGCCTTCAACTCTGTTACAATGCTGTTCCTGACTCATGAGAGGAAATTTACTGAAGATTTTTGGAGAAATGCTTCCCACAAAGGTATCCTATTATCTACTTCAAAAGAAGACTTATAAATCCAGTATAATGATGACTTTCAGTTTTTGTTCTCATCCTATTGACTCCGGATGTAGTATGGTACCTGGAACATAGCAAACCTTTGGTAAATACTTACTGAGTGAATGCACATGCCTAGCTTTTAGTATCCTTTCAAATTAGTCTTCAGGGTGTGTGTGTGTGTGTGTGTGTGTGTGTGTGTGTGTGGTGCTGGGGATGGAACCCAAGGGTGTTCTACCTCCAAGCTATAACCTCAGCCCTATTATTTTGAAACAGGGTTTCGCTAAGTTGCTGAGGCTGGCTCTGAATCTGCAATCCTCCTGTCTCAGCCTCCCAAGTACTGGGATTACAGGCGTGTGCCACCACACCTAGTTAGTGTTCAGGGTTTTTAAGAGAAACTTGGTGTTAGCACTGATAGGTTGCAGGTCTTCTGTTAATTTGGAATTTTGATGTTTGATTTTGTTTCTATTTCATTCTAATTTAGCAAATTTTGGTCCTTAAAGCTGGCTAATATTGCAATTTTTTTTCATTTTACACACATACACACACACACCAGATAATAAATGCATGAAGAAGAAAGCAAGACTTGCCTCAAATCCTTTTACTGAATCCTTCCATTAATATGTTGTTGTCTGTTCTGTGTATTACTCTCATTTTTTAGCCCCAAATTTGCCAGCATTATTGTTTCTTCTCTTTCCTTCCTTCTATCATTTTCTTCTTTACTTAGCGTTGAACCCAGGAGTGTTCTACCACTGAGCTGCACCCCCAGCCCTATTTATTTTTTATGTATTTATTTATTTATGTATTTATTTATGTATTTATTTATTTTTAGTACTGGGAATTGAACCCCTCCTTTTAAAATTTTGGAACTGAACTGGGAATGGTGATTTATGCTTGTAATCCCAGTACTTGGGAGGCTGAGACAGGAGGATTGCAGGTTCTCAGCCAACCTCCGCAACTTAGCGGGGCCCTCTGCAACTTGGTGAGGCTTTGTTTCAAAATAAGAAATAAAATAGGGCTAGGGGTGTAGCTTATTGGTAGAATGCTCCTGGGTTCACTCCCCAGTAAACCAGTAACCCCCCCCCCCAGTGAAACAGAATCTAGCTTAGTTGCTTAGGATCTCCTTAAGTTGCTGAGGCTGGCCTCAAACCTGCGATCCTCCTGTCTCAACCTCCCAGTACTGGGATTAGAGGCATGCGCCACTGCGTCTGGCTGCGTTGTTGTTTTATGTAGTTCTCATCTGTGTGGATTTCCTGTGCTCACCATTCCTTCTTCTGCACTGAAGCTTGCTTCTGAGATAATTTGTCTTCTTTCCAAGATACATCTTTTAGAATTACCTTATCGAGCATCCATTGGTGGTAACATCAGTTTTCAAGTGCCTTGAATATCTTCCTCAACGATGGGTTACCTGGGCTTGCAATTCCAGGTGGCCATTTCTGTATTACTCTGCTGTTGTCTGATCCTGCTGCTGGCTTATTGTTATTTGTGAACAGTTTATCTTTTCTGGCTGCTTTAAGATCCTCCAGTGCTCTGCAGCATCACTGTCCTGTTTTTAGGTATGATTTCTTTTCTCCTTTTATGCCTCTCTTTCTCCTCCCTCTTCCTGCCATCCCTCTCTGCTCTCTCCCATCCTCGGATCAGTTTGTTCCTTTCTGTTCCTCAGTCACTTCAGTGTCAGTGTAAGTTATGTTTTATTTGTCCATTCATCTTTGGCCATTGAGTTGTTTTCAGTTTTGGCTGTCATGAATAAAGTTACTATGAACAAATCTTTGAGTGGAGTCTGTTTTCATTTTTCTTGGTGGGTTTTTTATTTGGTACTGGGGATTAAGCCCATGGGCATTCTACCTCTGAACTACACCCCCAGCCTTTTTTTATTTTTATTTTTTAAATTTTGAAACAGGGTCTTGCTAAGTTGCTGAGGTTGGCCTAGAACCTGTGATCCTCCTGTTTCAGCCTCCAAAGTACTGGGTTTACAGGCATGTGCCACCATGCCTAGCTTGCTGGATCTTTTAATATGTGTATGTTTAGCTGACATCTGTTTTCCAAAGGGTGTGTACCACTTGGCATCCCCACCAGCAGTGTATGAGACTTCTAGAGACTGTGATCCTTATCAACACTTGAAATTGTCAGTCTTTTTCATTTTAGCCATTTAGGAGGATATGTAGTGAGATTTCATTGTGGTTTTATATTTTCCTGATGATTAATGAGAGCTTCTCCTGTGCTTACTGATCAATCGTATATCTTCTTTCATGAACATCTATTGTCTTTTAATGACTTCATTGTTTTGTATATCTTTGTTGAATACACTTGGCATAGATGAGACTGCTCTTAGTGTCATCTCATCTTACAGTTGTAGGAGTTCTTTATATATACTGGATACAAGTCCTTTGTTAAAGCTATGTCATATAAACATTCTCGCCTATTTGTGTTTCACCTCTTTTTTTTTAATTGGTGTTATTTGAAGAGCAAAATTGTTATGGAAATACTTTCCATGATCTAATTATTGAACTTATTAATGATCAGGGAATTTATTCAACTTTGGAAAAATAACACATTTCGTAGCTGGGTATGGTGGTGCATGCCTATAATCTCTGTACTTGAGAGGCTGAGACAGGAGAATTACAGATTCTAGGCCAACCTTGGCAACTTAGTGAGGCCCTATTTCAGAACAAAAAATTAAAAAAAACTATTCAAGAGATCAGACTCCATTTACTTGAGGATAATGGAGCAGTTTCATTCTTTCCTAACTAAATTGACTTGAAATAACCTAAAATTAAAAAACAAAATAAAACAAAAACAAAAACCAAAAAGCACCTGCTTATTTTGAAGATATGGGCAAATAACCAGTTATTTATTTAAGTTCCAGGGATTGAACCAAGGGGGTATTCTACCTTGGAGCTATACCCTCAACCCTTTTTATTTTTTATTTCAAAACAGGGTCTCACTAAGTTGCTGAGGGTCTTGCTAAATTGCTGAGGCTGACCTCAAACCTGTGATTCTCCTGTCTTGGCCTCTTAAGTACTGGGATTACAGGCATGTGTCCCAAGCTGGATATTTAAGATTATGGTCAAATAAATATATTTCTAAAAATCCAAAGTTGACTGTGTTCTTCAGCACACACACACACACACACACACACACACACACACACACACAAAAGGACTGTGGGAAAGAAACATTTTTAAAATCAATACAAAAAGGGAAGAGGGGACTGGGTAAAAGCAAAACGTAACCAT